>JARQOC010000008.1:174494434-174633038 GCA_033576535.1 Allobates femoralis
GTGAGCTGTGATATCACCTATTGTGAATGGTGGATCCTGTGTTATCTACGGTATATAGAGGTGATATCAGTCATTGTACAGGAGGAGGAGGTGAGCTGTGATATCACCTATTGTGAATGGTGGATCCTGTGTTATCTACTGTATATAAAGGTGTTATCAGTCATTGTACAGGAGGAGGAGGTGAGCTGTGATATCACCTATTGTGAATGGTGGATCCTGTGTTATCTACTGTATATAGAGGTGTTATCAGTCATTGTACAGGAGGAGGAGGTGAGCTGTGATATCACCTATTGTGAATGGTGGATCCTGTGGTATCTACTGTATATAGAGGTGTTATCAGTCATTGTACAGGAGGAGGAGGTGAGCTGTGATATCACCTATTGTGAATGGTGGATCCTGTGGTATCTACTGTATATAGAGCTGTTATCAGTCATTGTACAGGAGGAGGAGGTGATCTGTGATATCACCTATTGTGAATGGTGGATCCTGTGTTATCTACTGTATATAGAGGTGTTATCAGTCATTATACAGGAGGAGGTGAGCTGTGATATCACCTATTGTGAATGGTGGATCCTGTGGTATCTACTATATGCAGAAGTACTAGATGGAGCCCTGATGTAGAAGTACTAGATGGAGCCCTGATGTAGAAGTACTAGATGGAGCCCTGATGTAGAAGTACTAGATGGAGCCCTGATGTAGAAGTACTAGATGGGCAGTGACATGACAATGGGTCGGCTCTGTGGCGTTGTGGGCAGTGGCTGTCTCTTTCCCGTGCGGTCTCTCCCCTTGATCTCTCTCCTAATGTATGTAAATACATTTATTTTTACTTAAAAACCTGTTTCTGTGTTTATGTTTATTAACGTTATTATCTGTGATTTATAAAAAAAAATGTACCTAAGCACTAACAGGCAGATAGCTGCCACCTACCTGCCTGTTTTACCGACCCCCTTCACCGCCGACACAGAGACCATTCCTGTCAGTGATTTTGCCACTTCCCTTTCATCACGTCGACAGAGGGGTGACTTCTTCCCTCTGTTGATGAGCATCAGAGCCGACGTCATGCTGATTTACAGCCGGCTTCCCCAATCGGGTAGCGGGGAGCCGGCTGTTAATCAGCAGAAAGTCGGCTGTCCTGCACCTTCCCCACAGAGCAGAGTGGAAAAGCCTCCTCTGCTCTGTTTACCCCACCATGTTGTCCCTGGCAGGAGCAGACTGTGTCTGCTCTGTGCGGGGGGTGAAGGGTGATGACTGGCGATGGGCACAACAGGCAGGTAGGTGGCAGCTGTTAGTGTTAAGGTAAGTTTTTTTTTATATATATAAATCCCTTTTAATAAAGTGTTGAAATTCCTGGTTAAAAAATGTGATGGGCTTTGCTGTATGTTCTATTGCCGGCTCATGTAAACCAAGCAGCTACTGGGTGCAAACCCCCACTCCCTGGTGTTACCTTTACTGGCAGTTAAAAAAACAGGGAAACCTTACTTTTTTTTTACTTATTTAAATTTTTCTTTTTTTTTTTAAATTGGTGTGGGCCTTGCTGTATGTTAGTTTGCCAGTCATGCACGTGACTGATCACATGACCATGATATCACCACAAGTCCTGTCAGGTCAGTCGGGTGTTTCGGTGTGGGCAACAGGAGGTGTCCGGGAATGGGAGCAGGTGTATCGAATGTGGTTGTGGCTTCCCGGCGTTATCATCTCTGTCGTTTCACTATGACACCGCTTGTGGTATTTTGCAAGGGACCAATACCGCTAGTAGGCACCATATTGTCACACCCATCACTTGGGTGTGCCAATATTGCTACTGCCGGTGCGTTGATTTATGGTATTCACGATCATCCAGATGGAGGAAGTTGATGACGGATGCCACAAGGCAATTATGTTAGTAGATTATTATCAGTCATTGTACAGGAGAGAGATGATGTTAAGCTCAGGTTATGCTATAAATGTATAATAAAGGTAGACACTATACAAAAATAATATTGCTTACAATCGTGTGTTTTTTACACTTTGCAGAAAAGAAACACTGCTGGTGTCTTCCTCAACGCTGCAATCCAAATCTGCACAGCTACAACCATGATAAATGCCGCCTCGTCCCGTGTGACTGTCCACGTAAGTAATATTCACTCCAGTATTGCCCGATACAAATATTCACTTTATTTATAAACTTACTTTATACAATCTATTTTCGACGATATGTAATTTTTTTTAAATCTTTGCCTTTTAGGAACCATAACCTTTTTTTTTTATCTGTCTGGCTTAGGGTATCGTTACACGGCACAACATCGTGCAAGACATTGCTCAAAAGAGACGTGTGTAACGATGTTGAAACAACATCGTTAGTGCGTTGTTGCGTGTAACTGAATAATTCAACCATGATATTTAGTTAAGTTGGAGTTGAACATGTTGAAAGACCTGACGATGTCGTTCAAGCGATCTGCTAGCATCGTACTGTGTGACACCGCGATAACGATGTCGTGGACGACTTCGCCCATTCATAGCAATGGGAAGGGATCGTTCACGAGGTTTGCCAACGATACCTGTTCACAACATCGTTGGTGCGTCGTCCACGATATCTAGACGTGTGACATCTCACCAGTGATGTTGCAAAGATGTCAAAAAATTCTGCGTGCTCATGAGATCGTAGACGACATCGTAATGACGTTGTGCCGTCTAACGGTACCCTTAGGAGGACTTGTACTTTGTTGGGCTAACTGATCGATTAGAACAATGACAAATATGTAAAGCTTTTTATACTTTACAGAGTAATAACCAATTAAATGTATAAAATAGTTTTATTGTCACATCAATCCAAATCCGTCTTGTCCTTTTTTTTTACTGTCAGCTGTTGTAGTCGTACGTGGACTTTGTTTTTTAGAGAATGAGGCATATGTCATATTTTGTATTACAATTTTTCATATACAGTCCCTGACAGAAGTTATGTCGCTTATCCATGTTATGTAACAAAAAGCTTATAACCTGACGTTACATTCATCCATTGGTTGTATAAATTACTCTTCTGAAAGCTGAAACCCTCCCAAATGTGGTTTAGGTTAAGAAACTAAATTGGCATCAATGCTGAAATATTGATCATTTAATGAACACAGAATGGTCAGATTTTGGCAAGACAAAAGTTTTGTCGCCCACAGAAAGTAATGTGATATTCAAACAAATAATTAACTTAAAATACAAATATATGTTGCATAACATTGATGAATGCAGTTGTGGTGCTATTAGAGTCATATTTAATATTTTGTCTGACTTCCATTAGCTTGAAGGACTGCATCCATGCGGTTCAACAATGATTTATACAATTTATTAAAGAAGTCATCAGGAATAGCAAAGAATGCAGTCTTACAAGCCTCCCAGAATTCATCTGGATTCTTGGGTTTTGTCTTCTAAGCTTCCTCTTTCATCCTACCCCAAACATGCTCAATGATGTTCATGTCTGGTGACTGGGCTGATCTTTTTTTCCTGGAGGAACTTTGTTGTAGAGATGGATGTATGAGATGGAGCACCATCCTGCTGCAGAATTTGACCCCTTTTATGACTTGAAATGTAAGAGGTAGCTAACGTCTTGATATTTTAGGCTATTGATATTGCCTTCCACCTTGCAAATGTTTTGCACACTCCCATACTGAATGTAACCCCAGACCTTGATCTTTCCACTACCAAATTTAACTGTTTTCTGTGTGTATTTTGGATCCTTCTTCAGTCTGATCAAATCTTTTTTTAATTCTTTGTACTTGACGCTGAGATACATTAAAGATGCCAGCCACCTCTGCAGTGGATCTGGTCTTCAGCCTCTTGATAATCAAGGCTTTGGTCACAGGGTGGATCTATGGCATGTTGACAGAGCTCAAGTTGCTGTTCAAGTGAAGGTCTGGGGTGCTGGGTTTCTTCTTAGACACACCCACTAATTAACTAATCATTTACAGAACACAGGTGAGGATGTAAACTAGGACTGGGTGCATTATATGACCAGGTGACAAAACTTTTGTCTTGCCAAAATCTGACAATTCTGTGTTCATTAAATGATCAATATTTCAGCATTGATGACAATTTAGTTTCTTAACCTAAACCACATTTTGCAGGGTTTCAGCTTTCAGAAGAGTAATTTATAAAACCAATGGATGAATGTAAGGTCAGGTTATAAGCTTTTATTTACATAACATGGATAAGCGACATAACTTCTGTCAGGGGAAGGTTGTCTTGCTCCATGTTAGAAAAGTCGCTGTCCACATTGCATTTTCTTTGTGCCCTCTGACCACCATTACCTTCTCCTCTTTCTTAGGAATAATTTTACTTTTTTTTATTTGTTTAATGCTTTTTTTTTGTTTCAGGGCAAGTCAGTACTACTACACGCCATCCAACAACTACAACCATGCTACCTACACCCACTAAACACCCAGTTACTACAATCAATACTCTTACTATTACACAAAACCCAACATCCACGTCCATAACATCTACTGCTAAAAGTGCGTTACTAAACTTATCACAGTATTCTCTTTCATCAGCCTCGCTTTCTGTATGTATATATATATATGTCCCATCCTGGGTTGCCTCTAGGTGTATGTGTCACCCATTTTGTTATATGTATCCCCACCTGGGGCCCAATTCTTGTATATATGGACAGATTCCTGGGCGCATTCCTGGTATATATGTATGTCCCCAACCTGAGCGCCTTCCTATATATATGTATGTCCCCCAACCTGGTCCCCTTTCTAATATTACATTAGAAAGGGGACCAGGTTGGGGACATACATATATATTAGTAATATATATGTATGTCCCCAACATGAGCGCCTTCCTAATATATATGTATGTCCCCCAACCTGGTCCCTTTCTGGTATATATGACCCAAACCCCAGGCTCCTTCCTGGTATTTATGTCCCCCATCCTAGTACATATGTTCCTTTTACTGGGTCCCATTCTGGTATATAGTTCCTCCATCCTCATATATATCCCCCATCCTGGTATATATAATGCACATTTTTATATATGTTACCCATTCAAGGATCCTTCCTGGTATATATGTCCCCCATCATGGGTTCCTTCCTGGTATAAATTAATAAAAGAAGGGGAAGGGGAACAAGAGGCGCAATAGTGCCCTATCACTCAGACACTATGATACAGTGGTGTATAGGTAAACCACTCACCTATGTCAGTTGTGAGACCCACAACTGGTATGCAGACAGGTAGTGTCAATATCCTGCCGGCTGCCGCTGGACCTTCACCATTCACACGCACGTGGAATGTCAGGAAGAACGGGAAAAAAGAGGTGTGCAACGGTCCGCGCTGCCGAGATCCACTTACTCCAGAGAACACACGGGTCAGTGTTGTTCAAGCAGATTTCCTTTATTCAATCCTACGCGTTTCAGTGCCTTCCTGGCACCTTCCTCAGGGATGTCCTCACTCCACAAAGTCATACACAGTCTTTTATAGAGTTTTTTCAGACGTTTCTGCAGCAAATTTTCTCAAGTTTTTTATAGAGTTCCTTTAGTCAGATTTTTTACAATGTTTTTATGATATCCTGTGTTTGATTATGTTGATAATACTTTGTTTGCAATGTGAATTGCGCCAAAACCGGGAATCCGCCCCTTTCTGATGACGATTGTGACATCATTGATGGGAACTCCCACTAATTACCTGTATGAAATTTACTATATATATGTGTGGCTTTGTGGAGTGAGGACATCCCTGAGGAAGGTGCCAGGAAGGCACTGAAACGCGTAGGATTGAATAAAGGACATCTGCTTGAACAACACTGACCCGTGTGTTCTCTGGAGTAAGTGGATCTCGGCAGCACGGACCGTTGCACACCTCTTTTTTCCCGTTCTTCCTGGTATAAATGTCCTACATCCTAGGTCCCTTCCTGGTATACATGACCCCCAAATTGGGCCCCTACCTGGTATATTTGTCCTCCATATTGGTATATATGTACACCTTTTGTCGCTGTTCTCTAATGCTTAAGAAAGAAAACATTATTCTCACCTTCTTCTGCCTTCATGTTGCACTGCATCCTCCTCTGTAGCCGATGCGTATACCGGCAGCTGCCATCAGCTGTCTATTATGGAGGAGCTTGACATCTCAGCCATGTGAGGGCGACATCAGCTGGTAGACTTTGTTTGACCATCAGCAGGTATTGCAGTGTGGGGGCACAATGGGTCTCTGCATCACAATACGCTTCAGCTGAACGTGTGTCCTCGGATGTACATCTAGTTTAACTAAGCGCTGGGGTCACTGGGATCCAATGGAACAAAGGCCCGGTTGGGCTGTCTACTCTCATGTTCGTTACACCCCTGGGCTTGCCCTATATTAAATAAATCACTCCCACATCATATATGCTATGTGTCCATGGCTTATCATCATATTTTCCTCTTCCTTCATTAACAATTAAGTTTTTTTTGTTTTTTTTATTCATTTCTTATCATTCCCAGATTCAGAAATTACTACTAGACGAAAACGATCAGCAAAAACCATGCCAACTACTACCCCAGAACACCCAACAACTACAACCATCCCACCTACTACCCCAGAACGCCCAACAACAACAACCATGCCACCTACTACTGGAAGTATGTTACTCAACTTACTAAATGTCTTGGTTCTTTGGTCTCTATGTCTGGATAGTTTCCGATAGATGATGTTTTCCCTTAAAGTTAATTTTTAGAAAACTCAACCCAACACGGGCAAAACGACCTACCTGCTTTTTACACTCCCCCTCCTTTGTTTTCTGCATTGTGACAATATGTTGATACTTTTATATAGAATGATAATAATACTCATATCTGCTATACATAGGACAGAGACCCTGCTGGTGTCTTCCTCAATACTGCAGCCCAGACATGTATTACAGTTATCGGTGTCCTCTCGTCCCATGTGACTGTCAATGTAAGTACGATTTACTGAATATTATTTCAACACATGATTGCTTTTAAGCAGAATTTTACACTTTCCACATAGAATGAATTGAATCTAAGCAGGTACAAATACTTAATGGGCTTTGTTTGTGAACATTTTCTTGCATACAGCAAGGCACAAGGGATGGGAGAATATTTAGAATTTTGAATTCACCAAATTTGCCTAATTTTTCCCAGGAAATGTGACTCTAAACAATCAATTTCCAAAGCCTCCAATTTTACTAAATAGATACCGTAATTATGACCCTCCGATGTCTCTTAGGACTGAAATGAACTGACTTGCAAGAATCTTTTACCCTACATTAAGTTGCTTTCCCATTGTGTAGCAACAACATTGTGACAGATTCTGCTTAATGCACTAGAGTGACTAAACATGTCAGTACAATATTTTTTTACAGAAAAAGAAATGTGAATTCTGTGTCGCACAATGTGACTGCTCCCAAGCATCTGTATTGAATTTTTACATTTTTACATTTAAAGAAGAATTCAGCAAAATTCAGAAATGTAACTGCAACCGTCTACGTAGTCGACAAAGGCTGCATGTCGCAATCAATTTTATTTTTGCATATCTCTTTTACTAGGCAACTTTACATTGTGAAATCCCACACGAATACTGTACCCTGCCACAGTTGTTGGCTTTTTGGATGTGTACCAATCTGGCATTTTTTATTTTGTCAATTTCAGGGTGCCTTTACACGCCGCAACCGCGGCGAGGAATCTTGCCGGCGATATGTCGCCCCGGCACCATCGCCGTCAAATTGCCTCCCAGTTGCAGCGTGTAATTTGGGAATTTGGCGGCGATAAAAAAACTGTCGCCTGGTTCCGATTTCACAGCACTGCTCCAAAATCAGAGGCAACCATGAAGGCGAGATTCCCTGTTATTGGCGTGTGAACGGGCAATAGTGATGGAATCTGCGTCGCCTATTGATTTCCCGTAGGAGTAGGCGTGCTGGAGTCGCGCCCCGTCAGCGATGATTGGTGGTGGCTACTGTGCTTCCATTGGCTGTCACTTGACACTGCGCCATATTTGAACAGCTGTCCATTCACCACCACACAATGGCAATGGCGTCATGTATTAGCCAGCCTTCCAGCACAGGCTGAGCAATCATAATGCTATTGCGTTGTCCAATGAGCGTGTTTGGGGCACGGTGTAAACCAGTCTGGCACGCCTATGTTCTCACTGTGCTGAACATGCACGCCCACATTCCTTTGGGGATTGTGGCATGTGAAGCAGCGAGGGGAGTTGACCGGATGTTGCCCGCTGTTGGTGTGGCGATTTCCGGGACAATACGTTGCCTTAGGTTGAGGGCAAAATTGCGGTGTATAAAAGCGCCTTCCGCAATCTGAGGTGACCATGAAAAACGTGCACGCACACGTTAAATTGCCTCCTATCGCAACCAAAAATTGCGGCGTTTAAAGGTACCCTTACAGTGTTCAATTTTGTCAAAAACATAAAAGCCAAAATTAAACAAGATGTTAATACAAGGATCAAGTTGCATTCTTCCATATCCTGGACTTCAGCTGAATGTCCATCCTCGGATACGTATCTAGCTGAAGTAGACGCTGGCCTCCGTGCAGCATGGGCTTGGTTACGCCCTCTGTGATCATGATCATTATGCACCTGGTCTTGCAATATATTAAATAAATCACTCCCACTCCACATATGATGTGTCGATTTATTACCATCACATCCTCCTCTTTCATTGTAATCAATTATCTGTTTTTGTCACTTCTGGATTCAGATATTACTACTACACAAAGACCAACTACAACCATGACATCTACTACAACAGAAAGCCCAACAACTACAACCATGTCATCTACTACAACAGAAAGCCCAATAACTACAACCATGACATCTACTACAACAGAAAGCCCAACAACTACAACCATGACATCTACTACAACAGAAAGCCCAATAACTACAACCATTTCATCTACTACTAGAAGTATGTAACTCAACTTACTGAACAGATATAATTGTCTTGATTCTTTGCCCTCTATGTCTTGAGATCTGCAATGAAATTCTTTTTCAGAAAAATAAGCCCAACACAGGCAAAACTACCTGCTTCTTTTTACTATTCCCCTCCTTCCTTTTCTGCATTGGGACATCATGTTCATATCTTTATATACTATAGAATGATGATGATAATAATATTCCTATCTGCTAAACACAGGACAGGGACCCTGCTGGTGTCTTCCTCAATACTGCAGCCCAGACATGTATTACAGTTATTGGTGTCCTTTCGTACCATGTGACTGTCAATGTAAGTATGATTTCCTGAATATTATTTCAACACAAATTCTTTTAAGCAGAATTTTACACTTTCCACATAGAATGAAATGAATCTAAGCAGGTACAAATACTTAATGAGCTTCGTTTGTGAACATTTTCTTGTATATAGCAAGTCACAAGGGATTGGAGAATATTTAGAATTTTGAATTCACCAAATTTACCAAATTTTTCCCAGGAAATGTGACTCTAAACAAGCAATTTCCAAAGCCTCCAATTTTACTAAATAGATAATTATGACCCTCCGATGTCTCTTAAGGTACCGTCACACAGGGAGATATCGCCGGCGATGTTGCCGGCGATCGCGGGAGCGCGCATCCCTGACAACATCGCCGGGGAGATGTCAGACTGAGCAACTTACCGGCGATGTCGCCGGCCAGTTGCCGCGGCTATTGCTCGCTGGGTTGCTGGGCAACCCAGCGAGCAGTAATCCGCAATGTTGTAGATAGGCGGAATCGCCCGCAACATTGCAGGTTGCCGCGTTACACAGGGCGATCAGGCATGATCGCCTGACCAACATCGCCAGGTTTCCCAACATTGTTGGGAAACCTGGCGATGTGACTCAGGCGATTTTTCGCCTGATTATCGCCCTGTCACACGAGGCAACTCTCCGGCGATGTCGCCGCAACCTGGCCACGCCCCTCAGTTGCTGGCAACATCGCCGGCGATATCTCCCTGTGTGACGGTACCTTTAGGACTGAAATGAACTGACTTGCAAGAATCTTTTACCCTACATGAAGTTGCTTTCCTATTGTGTAGCAACAACATTGTGACAGATTCTGCTTAATGCACTAGAGTGACTAAACATGTCAGTACAATATTTTTTTACAGAAAAAGAAATGTGAATTCTGTGTCGCACAATGTGACTGTTCTCAAGCATCTGTATTGAATTTTTACATTTTTACATTTAAAGAAGAATTCAGCAAAATTCAGAAATGTAACTGCAACCGTCTACGTAGTCGACAAAGGCTGCATGTCGCAATCAATTTTATTTTTGCATATCTCTTTTACTAGGCAATTTTACTTTGTGAAATCCACCACGAATACTGTACCCTGCCACAGTTGCTGGCTTTTTGGATGGGTACCAATATAGCATTTTTTATTTAGTCAATTTTAGGGTACCTTTACACGCGGCGAGGAATCTGTCCGGCGATATGTCGCCCCGGCACCATCGCCGTCAAATTGCCTCGTAGTTGCGGTGTGTAATTTGGGAATTTGGCGGCAATAAAAAAACTGTCGCCTGGTTCCGATTTCACAGCACTGCTCCAAAATCAGAGGCAATCATGAAGGTGACATTCCCTGTTTTTGGCGTGTGAACGGGCAATAGGGATGGAATCTGCGTCGCCTATTGATTTCCCATAGGCATGCCACAGCGTGCTGGAGACCGTGCCCCGTCAGTGATGATTGGTGGTGGCTACTGTGTTTCCATTGGCTGTCACTTCACAGGGCGCCATATTTGAACAGCTGTCCATTCACACCGCACAATGGCAATGGCGTCATGTATTAGCCAGCCTTCCAGCGCAGGCTGAGCAATCATAACGCTATTGCATTGTCCAATGAGCATGTTTGGGGCGCGGTGTAAACCAGTCTGGCACGCCTATGTTCTCACTGTGCTGAACATGCACGCCCACATTCCTTTGGGGATTGTGGCGTGTGAAGCAGCGAGGGGACTTGACCGTATGCTGCCCGCTGTTGGTGTGGCGATTTCCGGGGCGATACATCGCCTTAGGTTGAGGGCAAAATTGCGGTGTGTAAAAGCGCCTTCCGCAATCTGAGGTGACCATGAAAAACGTGCACGCACACCTTAGATTGCCTCCTATCGCAACCAAAAATTGCGGCGTGTAAAGGTACCCTTACAGTGTTCAATTTTGTCAAAAACATAAAAGCCAAAATTAAACAAGATGTTAATACAAGGATCAAGTTGCATTCTTCCATATCCTGGACTTCAGCTGAATGTCCATCCTCGGATACGTATCTAGCTGAAGTAGACGCTGACCTCCGTGCAGCATGGGCTTGGTTACGCCCTCTGTGATCATGATCATTATGCACCTGGTCTTGCAATATATTAAATAAATCACTACCACTCCACATATGATGTGTCGATTTATTACCATCACATCCTCCTCTTTCATTGTAATCAATTATCTGTTTTTGTCACTTCTGGATTCAGATATTACTACTACACAAAGACCAACTACTACCATGACATCTACTACAACAGAAAGCCCAACAACTACAACCATGACATCTACTACAACAGAAAGCCCAATAACTACAACCATGACATCTACTACAACAGAAAGCCCAACAACTACAACCATGGCATCTACTACAACAGAAAGCCCAACAACTACAACCATGCCACCTACTACAACAGAAAGCCCAACAACTACAACCATGCCACCTACTACCACAGAAAGCCTAACAACTACAACCATGCCACCTACTACTAGAAGTATGTAACTCAACTTACTGAACAGATATAATTGTCTTGATTCTTTGCCCTCTATGTCTGGAGATCTTCAATGAAATTCTTTTTCAGAAAAATAAGCCCGACACAGGCAAAACTACCTGCTTCTTTTTACTATTCCCCTCCTTCCTTTTCTGCAATGGGACAATATGTTGATACCTTTATATAGAATGATGATGATAATAATATTCAAATCTGCTAAACACAGGACAGAGACCCTGCTGGTGTCTTCCTCAATACTGCAGCCCAGACATGTATTACAGTTATCGGTGTCCTCTCGTACCATGTGACTGTCAATGTAAGTATGATTTACTGAATATTATTTCAACTTAAATTCTTTTAAGCAGAATTTTACACTTTCCACATAGAATGAATTGAATCTAAGCAGGTACAAATACTTAATGAGCTTCATTTGTGAACATTTTCTTGTATACAGCAAGTCACAAGGGATTGGAGAATATTTAGAATTTTGAATTCACCAAATTTGCCTAATTTTTCCCAGGAAATGTGACTCTAAACAATCAATTTCCAAAGCCTCCAATTTTACTAAATAGATAATTATGACCCTCCGATGTCTCTTAGGACTGAAATGAACTGACTTGCAGGAATCTTTTACCCTACATGAAGTTGCTTTCCTATTGTGTAGCAACAACATTGTGACAGATTCTGCTTAATGCACTAGAGTGACTAAACATGTCAGTACAATATTTTTTTACAGAAAAAGAAATGTGAATTCTGTGTCGCACAATGTGACTGCTCCCAAGCATCTGTATTGAATTTTTACATTTTTACATTTAAAGGAGAATTCAGCAAAATTCAGAAATTTAACTGCAACCGTCTACGTAGTCAACAAAGGCTGCATGTCGCAATCAATTTTATTTTTGCATATCTCTTTTACTAGGCAATTTTACTTTGTGAAATCCCACACGAATACTGTACCCTGCCACAGTTGCTGGCTTTTTGGATGGGTACCAATATAGCATTTTTTATTTAGTCAATTTTAGGGTACCTTTACACGCGGCGAGGAATCTGTCCGGCGATATGTCGCCCTGGCACCATCGCCGTCAAATTGCCTCGTAGTTGCGGTGTGTAATTTGGGAATTTGGCGGCGATAAAAAACCTGTCGCCTGGTTCCGATTTCACAGCACTGCTCCAAAATCAGAGGCAATCATGAAGGTGACATTCCCTGTTTTTGGCATGTGAACGGGCGATAGTGATGGAATCTGCGTCGCCTATTGATTTCCCGTAGGCATGCCACAGCGTGCTGGAGTCCGCGCCCCGTCAGTGATGATTGGTGGTGGCTACTGTGTTTCCATTGGCTGTCACTTCACAGGGAGCCATATTTGAACAGCTGTCCATTCACCACCACACAATGGCAATGGCGTCATGTATTAACCAGCCTTCCTGTGCAGGCTGAGCAATCATAACGCTATTGCATTGTCCAATGAGTGTGTTTGGGGCGCAGTGTAAACCAGTCTGGCACGCCTATGTTCTCACCGTGCTGAACATGTACGCCCACATTCCTTTGGGGATTGTGGCGTGTGAAGCAGCGAGGAGAGTTGACCGGATGTTGCCCGCTGTTGGTGTGTCGATTTCCGGGACGATACATCGCCTTAGGTTGAGGGCAAAATTGCGGTGTGTAAAAGCGCCTTCCGCAATCTGAGGTGACCATGAAAAACGTGCACGCACACCTTAGATTGCCTCCTATCGCCACCAAAAATTGCGACGTGTAAAGGTACCCTTACAGTGTTCAATTTTGTCAAAAACATAAAAGCCAAAATTAAACAAGATGTTAATACAAGGATCAAGTTGCATTCTTCCATATCCTGGACTTCAGCTGAATGTCCCTCCTCGGATATGTATCTAGCTGAAGTAGACGCTGACATCCGTGCAGCATGGGCTTGGTTACGCCCTCTGTGATCATGATCATTATGCACTTGGTCTTGCAATATATTAAATAACTACAAATAAGAAGGAAAAGAAGCGCACATAGAGTAATACCTTCGGGTTTGATGGTCACACGGACTCCCACAATACAGACTCACCTGGTCTGGTTGTGAATGGTCACAACTCCCTTGGACAAGCACGTATGGTCGCAGCAGGCTCCCGGCAAAAAGAAAGGATCCACTTGGAGAAATTAGAACCGGATGGATAGAAGCCGCGCTGACCACAATAAGAGAAACAGAGTAACACACACACTCTGTTTATTCAGCCTACGCGTTTCGTGGCAAACAGGCCACTTCATCAGGGCTCAAGATTCAACAGCACATATAGCTGGATGTGCTGTTGAATCTTGAGCCCTGATAAAGTGGCCTGTTTGCCACGAAACGCGTAGGCTGAATAAACAGAGTGTGTGTGTTACTCTGTTTCTCTTATTGTGGTCAGCGCGGCTTCTATCCATCCGGTTCTAATTTCTCCAAGTGAATATATTAAATAAATCACTCCCACTCCACATATGATGTGTCGATTTATTACCATCACATCCTCCTCTTTCATTGTAATCAATTATCTGTTTTTGTCACTTCTGGATTCAGATATTACTACTACACAAAGACCAACTACAACCATGACATCTACTACAACAGAACGACCAACAACTACAACCATGACATCTACTACAACAGAAAGCCCAACAACTACAACCATGACATCTACTACAACAGAAAGCCCAACAACTACAACCATGCCATCTACTACAACAGAAAGCCCAACAACTACAACCATGCCATCTACTACAACAGAAAGCCCAACAACTACAACCATGCCACCTACTACTAGAAGTATGTAACTCAACTTACTGAACAGATATAATTGTCTTGATTCTTTGCCCTCTATGTCTGGAGATCTTCAATGAAATTCTTTTTCAGAAAAATAAGCCCAACACAGGCAAAACTACCTGCTTCTTTTTACTATTCCCCTCCTTCCTTTTCTGCAATGGGACATCAAGTTGATACCTTTATATAGAATGATGATGATAATAATACTCATATCTGCTAAACACAGGACAGGGACCCTGCTGGTGTCTTCCTCAATACTGCAGCCCAGACATGTATTACAGTTATCGATGTCCTCTCGTGCCATGTGACTGTCAATGTAAGTATGATTTCCTGAATATTATTTCACCATGTGTTTACTTTAAAGCAGAATTTTCCACTTTCCATACAGAATGACTTGAATCTAAACAGGGTCATCCTGGTATATATGCCCCCCTTTTAACTCTGTCCTTTATTGCAGAAAAAAAACTATGTCCCTCATGTCACGCCTCAACCACATCGGTAAAGAAAGCAGATGTCGGCTGATGACAACTGTGTTCCTATTTTGACGGCGCATGATGTCACTGCAATGCAAGGCCAATGTGAGGCTTGCTGACATCAGCTGCTAGCCTCTGATTGGCTGGCAGCATGTATTGTAGTGCAGGGACCTGATGGAACCCTGTGTCACAGTGCACTTCAACTGAATGTGCGTCCTCCGATTCAAGTAGGCAAGGGGGTCAGGGCCCCCAGCATGGGTCCGGTGGCGGCCCTGCAACCAAATTGTTATGCACCCTGGTCTTGCCCTACATTAAATATATCACACCCACATCACATATGCTGTGTGTTCATTTATTATCATCACATTCTCCTCTTTCATTGTAATGAATTAACTTTTTTATTTTTTCATCTCTGGATTCAGATATTACTACTACTCAAAGACCAACAACTACAACCATGCCACCTACTACCACAGAACACCCAACAACTACAACCATGCCAACTACTACCACAGAATACCCAACAACTACAACCATGCCAACTACTACTAGAAGTATGTCATGCAACTTACTAAACTTATCTAATTGTGCTGGGTCTTAGGTCTCTATGGATTATTTCCAATAGATGTTCTCCACTGAAAATAATTTATGGAAAACTCAGCCCAACTCAGCCCAAACTACCTGCCTGTTTTTTACTGTTCCCGTCCTTCCTTTTCTGCATTCGGACATCATGTTGATACCTTTACATAGAATGATAATGATAATAATATTAATATCTGCTAAACATAGGACAGAAACCCTGCTGGTGTCTTCCTCAATACTGCAGCCCAGACATGTATTACAGTTATCGGTGTCCTCTCGTCCCATGTGACTGTGAATGTAAGTATGATTTCCTGGATATTATTTAACTATGCCATTATTTTATAGTAGACTTTTACACTTTCCATATAGAATGAATTTAATCTAAACAGGTGCAGATATTTCATGGGCTTCATTTGTGAACTTATTCTTGTGTGCATCAAGTCACAGCTCGAGATGTGAAGATATTTTGAATTTTGATCTCGATAAATTTGGCTAATTTTTTCCAGTAAATTTGATTCACAGTGAAGAACACACAAGTTAGTGAGCCTCCTTTATATCTGGCATGTGTATTAGTGGGCAAAAAGTGGAGTTTAGAGCACATCACTCATCTCAGTCTCAGCAGGATAATGTTACCTCTGAAAGGGACAGTGTCAGTTTGAGTCTGTGTACTAACACAAATGTCTAAGGTGGATAATTTTTGGAACATTTTTAATATCAAAAAATGAAAAGTCTGTAGTGCACTGTGCTATAAAATGAGGGGTCATTCTCTGGTAACATCTCTAATAATATTAATATTGTGTTGGCATTAAAGGTTTACTTGCTCAATGATATATGTCCCCCATCCTGAGTCCCTTCCTTGTATATATGTATGTTCCCCAACCTGTTCTCTTTCCAGTTATGTGTGTCCCAACCTGGGTTCCTTTTTTGTATTTATGTTCCCAATCCTTGTATAGATGTCCTACATCTTGGGTTCTTTCTTGGTATATATTTCCCCCATTCTTGTATATATGTCCCACATCTTGGGTTCCTTCTTGGTATATATTTCCCCCATTCTTGTATATATGTCCCACATCTTGGGTTCCTTCTTGGTATATATTTCCCCCATTCTTGTATATATGTCCCACATCTTGGGTTCTTTCTTCGTATATATTTCCCCGATTCTTGTATATATGTCCCACATCTTTCTTTCTTCGTATATATTTCCCCCATTCTTGTATATATGTCCCACATCTTGAGCTCCTTCCTGGTATATATATATTTCCCCCAATCACAGTAAAGAATAGGTTCAACCACCCGATATATTTCCCCCAGCCTGGTGTATATGTTTCCCATTTAATGCTTTTCTCTAATGCATTAAGAAAATATGTCTCATGTTGTGCCACATCCTCCTCTGTAGAGGATACAGATGCCGGTAGCCGACATTGGTGTTCTTGCTTTAATGGCACATAATGTCACTGAAAGGTGATGCCAATGCCAGGCATGCTAATGTCTGCTGCTGGGCTCTGATTGGCTGGCAGCAAGTCTTGCGGTGCAAGGACCCGACAGATCTCTGCATAGCAATACACTTCAGCTGAATGTGCATTCTTGGAATCACATACAGCTAAAGTAGGTGCTGGAATCCGGAGGCCCCCCTCTAACATGCGTCCGATCATGCCCTCAGAAATCCTGATTGCTACGTCTTTGGTCTTGTCACTATCATCACATACTCCTCTTTCATTTTAATTAATTAAGTTTTTTTATTTTTTATTTTTTCATCTCCTGATTTAGACATTACAACTACTCAAAGACCAACAATTACGCCAACTGCAACTACAGAACGCCCAACCAGTACAACTGAGCCACCTACTACCCCAGAACACCCAACAAGTAGAACTGTGCCATCTACTACTACAGAACACCCAACAACTACAACTACAACCATGCCATCTACTACTACAGAACACCCAACAACTACAACCATGCCATCTACTACCGGTAGTATGTTACTCAACTTACTAAACGTGTCTAATTGTCTTGGTTCTTTGACTTGTACGTTTGGAGATCTCCATTGAAAATAAGTTTTTAAAAGTTCAACCCAACAAAGCCAAAACTATCACTCTATAGTTTACTGTTCCCCTCCTTCCTTTTTTGCATTGGGTCATCATGTTGATACCTTTATATAGAATGATAATGATTATAATATTCATATCTGCTAAACACAGGACAGAAACCCTGCTGGTGTCTTCCTCAATACTGCAGCCCAGACATGTATTACAGTTATCGGTGTCCTCTCGTACCATGTGACTGTCCACGTAAGTATGATTTCCCCCAATATTATTTAACCATGTGATTTCTCTAAAACAAAAAATGTAACCTTTTCCCAAAGAATTAAGTGAATCTAAACAGGGGCAAATATTTTATTGGCTTCACTTGTAAACATTTCCTTGGATACAGCAAGTCACAGCCCAAGATATTGAGTGAGGAGATTTTAAATTTTTAACTCACCAAATTTGGTTAAATTTTACCAGAAAATCTGGAAATTTGATGCAACATTAATCAATCCACTGTGAAATCAAAGTATTCCAAAGCCTTTACTGTACTGAAAAGATAATTATAACCCCCTGAAGCAACTTATGGCTAAACTGAACAAAAATGCAAGAATCTTTCACGCTTATTTAAGCTGATTTCCAATTGTGTTTCAAAAACTTACTGAAAGATTTTGTTTAATGCACTAAAATTATGAAGCAGGCCAGCGCAACATTTTTTACAAAAAAATTGAATTCAGTGTCGCCCAGGGGTCTATGGGAACTCGGTGAACAGGGGATGTCACCAGTGGGCTGCCCGGACCCGTACCCTGGGGTCACTTGTTAAAAAGGGGTGAAAATTAAGTGGAGAAATAATAAAAGTCTCGTTACACCACCTGTGGTTTCTGGTGATGCCGTGGGCCTCCGGGGATGATGGTCGGGCAGCTGGATGGTATAGCTTCCCACAGGCAGAGCTAGGTCCCTGGGGGTTATGATGAGATGGGTGGGGGGTTTCTACACAGGGAGGCAGCTCTGCAGATGGAGATGCTGGTACAGTCTATGTGCAGGGCAGGATCAAGGGCTGCAATGAAGAACACACACACACAGGAGTTGTTTCTCTTTACCTTTACTGATGTTGCCGGTTCAAGGTAATATCCAGGGTACACTCGGTGGTTGGGAAACACTTCTGGATCTCCACAGTGAGTGGGTATAAGGCCTCCTTGTCACTTTTCCCTTGATAAAGCCTCTGTCCTGTGTAAAACTAGGCCTGGCCTCTTCTGTGTCTCTTTCACCTGTGTTATGTGGTGGGAAACCTTCGTGTGGACTACTGCTATTACTTCTGCGGTGCCTGTCTCCCTTCTTGGTTGCTGTACAGGTGTCCGGGAGACTGGAGTCTCCTTGGTGAACAGGTCTTTTTGCTGGGCTAGATGCTCTCCTGCAGACTTGGACCCCGGTGTCCGGTATGCTTTCTGGGGTGAACCGGTATGGCTCCTCTGCCCCAGACTGCTGTCAATTCATTCCTCTCGCCTTGCCCTTGACCTCACTCTTTGGTCCCTGCAGTGGCTAGGTAGAGTAACTGTTCCGTTGTCAAATGGCTCGGGTCTAGCGCGGCTCTGAGACACCAGGACGTCTTCACAGTTCTCCTAGCGATTGCACACTCTGCCTAACTCCGCCCCCAGCACCGGTATTTATAGGAGATCTTGCTTAAGGCAGCAAGTGGGGCTCCCCCTACAGGTCTGGGGTGGAAGGTGTTGTATGTGTATTGGTACCGACTCTGGAAATCCATCCATGTTTTGGGTAAGTCTGTGGCTACCTGTAATAGCAGGACGCCACACCTACTCACAAGCAACTATACTGAAGGTTTACATTTTATGTGCAATCCCTTTTCTGAAGGGGGAATACTTGTCTTTTAAATTATAAAAAGAAAGTTCCCTAAAATGCAGAAACGTAACTGCAACTCCTCAACCAAAAGAGTTTGCATGCCGGAATTAATATTTCTCTTGCATATATGTCTTTCTAGTCAATTTTACACTTAAAACACACCACACTAATTATGTGCCCTGTTCAAGTCCAATTTGACAACTGTACATGCCACACCTAGACTTCAGTCCGCTGCCACATTTTGCCTTCTGTAGGTGTACACACCCATGTACTATTTCCTATTATGACTTTTTAGACAAGGGGTGAATGAATAGGGTTCAATAGATTGTCAAAATTAAATTAAGTAATTAAACAAAATGTACAGTATTGTAAAAGAAAACATGATTATAGCATTAAGTATAGAAGGATAAAAGAAAAAATCATGACGTGGAAAAAAATGTGTGAGCCACTGGTGGCAGCAAAAGCATCATCACTATCGCTGGCACCGGCTGCTGTCCAGACAGTAATACTAGCAAACACAAGCTACGCTATTCTTTCTTTCTTATATATATATATCCCTCATTCTGGTATAATGTCCCTCATCCTATGCCTCTTCCTGGTACACATGTCCTCCATCCTGGTATACTTGTCCCTCTTTCAATGTGTTGCAGTGCAGAGATCAGATGGGTCTTGGTGTCAAAATACACTTCAGCTGGATTTGCGTCATCGGATGCACATCCAGGTGAAGTAGGTGCTGGGGTTGGTGGCCCCCCTACAGCACATTCTCGGTTGCACCCACTGTAACCACAATCATAATACCCCTAGTTGCCCCCTATGATAAACATGGCACTCCCACATCACATATGCGATGAGTCCACTGCTTATCATCACATTCACCTCTTTGATTATAATAAATACACATTTTTGTTGATTTATTTTTTCACTTCCAGCTTCAGACACTTCTACAAAAAGCCCACCAACTACAACCATGCCATCTACTACAACAGAACGCCCAACAATTACAGCCATGCCTTCTACTATCACATTACGCCCAACAACTACAGCCATGCCATCTACTACCACAGAACGCGAAACAACTACAACCATTTCATCTACTACCACAGAACACCCAAGAACTACGACCATGTCATCTACTACCATAGCACGCTCAACAACTACAACCATACCAAGTACTACCATAAAACGCCCAACAACTACAACCATGCCATCTACTACCACAGAACACCCAACAAGAACAACCATGCCAACTACTACCACAGAACACCCAACAACTACAACCATGTCAACTATTACCACAGAACACATATCAAGTACAACTATGTCACCTGCTTCCACAGAACGCCCAACAACTACAACTATGCCACCTAGTACCACAGAACAACCAACAACTACAATTATGCCAACTACTACCACAGAACACCCAACAAGTACAACTATGCCACCTGCTACCACAGAACGTCCAACAACTACAACCATGTCACCTACTACCACAGAACGACCAACAACTACAACCATGTCACCTACTACCACAGAACGACCAACAACTACAATCATGCCACCTACTACTGGAAGTATGTCACTCATCTTACTAAACTTATCTAACTGTGTTCCTTCTATGGCCTCTGTGTCTGGATTAGTTCCAATAGAAGTTCTTCTATTAAATCAATTGTTGAAAAATCAGCCCAACGCAACCAAAGCTACCTACCTGCTTTATAATTTAGCCTCTTTCCTTTTCTTCATTCCAACATTTTATATAAAATGATGATGATAATAATATTCCTATCTGCTAAACATAGGACAGAATCACTGCTGGTGTCTTCCTCAATACTGCAGCCCAGACATGTATTACAGTTATCGGTGTCCTCTCGTACCATGTGAATGTCAATGTAAGTATCATTTACTGAATATTATTTACCCATGTGATTATTTTATAGCGGATTTTACACTTTCCATATTGAATGAATTGAATCTAAACAGGTCCAAATATTTAATGGGTTTCATTTCTGGACATTTTGTTGTATACATAAAACCACAGCTCAAGATGTGAGAATATTTTGAATTTTGAACTCAACAAATTTGGCTAATTTTTACCAGGAAATCAATTCACTGTGAAATAAAAAATATTCCGAAGCCTCCAACTTCACGGAAAAGATGATTGTGACCCTCTGATGTAACAGCAGTAAATTGAACTGACTCAGATGAATCATTTACCGTTCCTCCCGCTGCTTTCACATTGTGAATCAAACACTAAGTGACAGATTCTGTTTAATGCACTAGAATTAGTCAGCAGGCCAGCGCAATATTTTTTACTATAAAGTGTCACACTTTTACTCTTTTTAACACCACATCAATAGTGTACCCTGCCGCAGGTGCTGGAGTTTTGGGTCTGTACCTTCTTAGCATTTCATATTTTTGTCAATTTCAGAAAGAGTGTTGATATTTGTCAAAATCATAAAAGCGTAAATTAAAATAATGTAGCCATTTAATTGTGCCTGTCTGTGTTTCACACTTATTCCAAGTAGTTGAAAACTGTATTTGCCTCACCTATATTTTAGTCTGTTGCCGCTTTTTGCTTGCTGTGGGTGTACACACCTATGTAGTGCTACTTATGACCTTTCCAACAAGGGTTGAAAAATTAAGGTTGAAAAGATTGCGAATATTAAATTAAAGAGTATTAAAAAATGTATGGTAAGAGAAAATATGTGTACAGCATTGAACATGGTAGGAGAAAAGAAAAATAAATTATGCTGTGGAAATTCCTGATATATATCTCCTCCATCCTGGTACATATGTCCCCCATTCAATGCTGTTTTCTAGTGCATTAAAAAAAACATGTCTCTTAAGTCACACCGCATCCTCCTCTGTAGACGAGGCAGATGCTGGACGCTGCTACCGGTGTTCCGGATTCGACGGTGCACAATGTCAGTGCAATGCGATGCCAATGCTAGGCATTCCACCATCTGCTTCTACCTTCTGTTTGTCCGGCAGTATGTATTGCGGTGTAAGGACCCGACGAGTCACTGCATTAAAATACACTTTAGCTGAATGTGCATCCTCGGATGCACATACAGCTGAAATATGTGGTAGGGTCAGTGGGCCCCCCTCCAACATGGGTCTGGTCGTGCCCTCTTCAACCCTGATTGTTGCGCCCCTTGTCTTTCACTCCTACATCAAATATATGCTATGTGTTCACTGAATATCATAATATTTACCTCTTTCATTATAATGAATTTACTTTTTTGCTTTTTTATATCTGGATTTAGACATTACTACTACTCAAAGACCAACAACAACCATGTCAATTGCTACCACAGAACAACCAACAACTACAACCAAGCTATCTACTACCCCAGAACACCCAACAACTACAACCAAGCTACCTACTACCCCAGAACAATCAACAACTACAACCAAGCTATCTACTACCCCAGAACACCCAACAACTACAACCAAGCTACCTACTACCCCAGAACAATCAACAACTACAACCAAGCTATCTACTACTGACAGTATGTTACTCAACTTACTAAACTTATCTAACTGTCTTTGTTCTTTGGTCTCTATGTCTGGATTATTTCCAGTAGACGTTCTCCATTGAAAATAACTTTTGGAAAACTCAACCCAACACAGCCCAACTACCCGCCTGCTTTTTACTATTCCCCTCCTTCCTTTTGTACATTGGGACATCATGTTGATACCTTTACATAGAATGATAATGATAATAATATTCATGTCTGTTATACATAGGAAAGAAACCCTGCTGGTGTCTTCCTCAATACTGCAGCCCAGACATGTATTACAGCTATCGGTGTCCTCTCGTACCATGTGACTGTCAATGTAAGTATAATTTCCTGGATATTATTATATTATTTCACCATGAGATTATTTTAGAGCATAATTTTACACTTTTTATATAAAGTGAAATGAATCTGAACAGGTCCAAAAATTTCACTGGCTTCATTTGTGAATCCTTTCTTGTATACAGCAAGTCACAGCTAGGGATGATAATTTCAACTTTAAACTTTATAAATTTGGGTATTTTTTATCATTAAATTTGATTCACAGTGAAATAAAAGTATTCCAAAGCCTCCAATTATACTGAAAAGATGATTGTGACACATCTCCCCATCTCCACATCCCTCCGGCTCCAGCTTAGAAACATCTCACGGATCCGATCCTTCCTTACCCACGACACCGCTAAAACACTTATTCATGCCCTCATCATCTCCCGCCTTGACTACTGCAACCTCCTTCTCACTGGCCTCCCATCCAACTCCCTCACACCTCTCCAATCTATCCTCAATTCCGCTGCCCGACTAATCTACCTGTCCTCCCGCTACTCCCCTGTCTCCCCCCTCTGCCAAGCCCTTCACTGGCTCCCCGCCTCCAAGAGATCCCAGTTCAAAACACTAACCATGGCATACAAAGCGATACACAACCTGTCCCCACCATACATCTCCGACCTGGTCTCTCGATACCTACCCTCACGCAACCTCCGCTCCTCCCAAGAACTCCTCCTCTGCTCCCCCCTCATCTCCTCCTCGCACAACCGCGTCCAGGACTTCGCCCGGGCATCTGCCAAACTCTGGAACTCCCTGCCCCAATATGTCAGACACTCTCCTACCCTGAGAAGCTTCAAGTGTCACCTGAAGACTCACCTATTCCATCAAGCCTACAACCTGACATGAGATCCAGGCGACCGCCCCGTAACTGACACTCCCCCAGCCTACTGTATTCCACCCGCCCCTTGTAGACTGTGAGCCCTTGTGGATAGGGTCCCCTCCCCTCCTGTACCTGTATGTCCTGATTGTCTAGAGTTATTGTAATTGTGCTTGTCTCCCTTATCCTCATGTAAAGCGCCAATATAATGGCGCTAATGGCGCCATATAAATAAATAATAATAATAATAATTGTGACCCTCTGATGTAACAGCAGTGAATTGAACTGACTCAGATGTATCATTTACCGTTCTTCCCGCTGCTTCCACATTGTGGATCAAAAACTTAGTGACAGATTCTGTTTAATGCACTAGAATTCGTCAGCAGGCCAGAGCAATATTTTTTACAATAAAAATTGTAAATTCAGTGTCGCACAATGTGACGGCTCACAGGCATCTGTATAGAATTATATATTTCATGTGCAATCTTCTTTTTTCTGAATGGGGAACTCTTGTCTTTTAAAATGAAAAAAGAAAATTCCCCAAAACCCAAAAATATAATTGCGAGAATCTAGTTGATAAAGTGTCATGTCCAAACCAACTTTTATATTTTGCATATCTGTTTTATTAGTCAATTTTACATTTTTTAACACCACACCAATAGTGTACCCTGCCGTAGATTATGTATTTTGGGGTGTGTACCCATTTAGCATTTCATATTTTTGTCAATTTTAGAAAGAGTGTTGATATTTGTAGAAATCATAAAAGCGTAAAATTAATAAAATGTAGCCATTTAGTTGTGCCTGTCTGTGTTTCACACCTATTTTCCAAGTACTTGAAAAGCGTATTTGCCTCACCTATATTTTGGTCTGTTGCTGCTTTTTGATTTCTGTAAGTGTACACTCCTATGTAGTGTTACTTATTGTGACCTTTCCAACTAGGGTTGAAAAACTGAGGTTGAAAAGATTGTGAATATTAAATTAAAGTGTATTAAAAAATGTATGGTAAGAGAAAAAATGAGTACAGCATTGAACATGGTAGGAGAAAAGAAAAATAAATTATGCTGTGGAAATTCCTGATATATCTCCTCCATCCTGGTATATATGTCCCCCATTCAACGCAGTTTTCTACTTCATTAAAAACATGTCTGTTATGTTGCACTGCATCCTCCTCTGTAGCGAGCCAGTTGCGGGCCGCTGCTACCGGTGTTCCAGCTTTGACATTGCATAATATCAGTGCAATACGATGCCAATGCTAGGCATGCCAGGGTCTGTTTCTAGCTTCTGTTTGGCCGGCAGTATGTATTGCAGTTCAGGGACCCGACGAGTCTCTGCATCACAATACACCTCAGCTGAATGTGCATCCTCGGATGCACATACAGCTGAAATAGGTGTTAGGGTCAGCGGGCCCCCCTCCAACATGGGTCCGGTCGTGCCTCTTCAACCCCGGTGGTTGCGCCCCTTGTCTTTTCACTACTATATCAAATATATGCTGTGTGTTCACTGAATATCATAACATTTACCTCTTTCATTGTAATGAATTAACTTTTTTGCTTTTTTATCTCTGGATTCAGACATTACTACTACTCAAAGACCAACAACAACCATGTCAACTGCTACCACAGAACAACCAACAACTACAACCAAGCTATCTACTACTCCAGAGCAATCAACAACTACAACCAAGCTACCTACTACCCCTGAACACCCAACAACTACAACCATGTCAATTGCTACCACAGAACAACCAACAACTACAACCAAGCTACCTACTACCCCAGAACAATCAACAGCTACAACCATGCCACCTACTACTGAAAGTATGTTACTCAACTTACTAAACGTATCTAACTGTCTTGGTTCTTTGGTCTCTATGTCTGGATTATTTCCCGTAGACGTTCTCCACTGAAAATGTTTTGGGGAAAACTCAACCCAGCACAGCCCAAACTACCTGCCTGCTTATTACTATTCCCCTCCTTCCTTATGTACATTGGGACATCATGTTGATAACTTTACATACAATGATGATGATAATCATATTCATGTCTGTTATACATAGGAAAGAAACCCTGCTGGTGTCTTCCTCAATACTGCAGCCCAGACATGTATTACAGTTATCGATGTCCTCTCGTACCATGTGACTGTCAATGTAAGTATGATTTCCTGGATATTATTTCACCATGTGATTATTTTATAGCAGATTTTACACTTTCTATATAGAGTGAAATGAATCTAAACAGGTCTAAAAATTTCATTGGCTTCATTCGTGAACTTTTTCTTGTATACAGCAAGTCACAGCTGGGGATGATATGCTGAATTATAAACTCAATAAATTTGGGTAATTTTTATCAGGAAATTTGATTCACAGCAGATCAATTCACTGTGAATAAAAGTATTCCAAAGCCTCCAATTATACGGAAAAGATGATTGTGACCCTCTGATGTAACAGCAGTAAATTGAACTGACTCAGATGAATCATTTACCGTTCTTCCCGCTGCTTTCACATTGTGTATCAAACCAGGGGCGTAACTAGAACTGGCAGGGCCCCATAGCAAACTTTTGAACGGGGCCCCCTCCAAGACACGCCCCCAATGACACGCCCCTCCAAGACACGCCCCCCAAATGACACGCCCCTTCAAGGCACACCCCCTTACAGGCCCCAGCAGTATATACAGCAGCCCCAGTGGTATACCGCAGCCTCTCCAGTGGTATATACAGGCCCCAGCAGTATTACAGCAGCCTCCGCAGTGGTGGTATATACAGGCCCCAGTGGTGGTATACAGGGCCCCTGGTGGTGGTATATACAGGCCCCTGGTGGTGGTATACAGGGCCCCTGGTGGTGGTATATACAGGCCCCTGGTGGTGGTATATACAGGCCCCTGGTGGTGGTATATACAGAGCCCCTGGTGGTAGTATACAGAGCCCCTGGTGGTGGTATATACAGGCCCCTGGTGGTATTATACAGAGCCCCTGGTGGTGGTATATACAGGCCCCTGGTGGTAGTATACAGAGCCCTGGTGGTGGTTTATACAGGCCCCTGGTGGTAGTATACAGGGCTCCTGGTGGTGGTATATACAGAGCCCCTGGTGGTAGTATACAGAGCCCCTGGTGGTGGTATATACAGGCCCCTGGTGGTAGTATACAGAGCCCCTGGTGGTGGTATATACAGGCCCCTGGTGGTAGTATACAGGCCCCTGGTGGTGGTATATACAGAGCCCCTGGTGGTAGTATACAGGCCCCTGGTGGTGGTATATACAGAGCCCCTGGTGGTAGTATACAGGCCCCTGTGGTAGTATACAGGCCCCTGGTGGTAGTATACAGAGCCCCTGGTGGTGGTATATACAGGCCCCTGGTGGTAGTATACAGAGACCCTGGTGGTGGTATATACAGGCCCCTGGTGGTAGTATACAGAGCCCCTGGTGGTGGTTTATACAGGCCCCTGGTGGTAGTATACAGGGCTCCTGGTGGTGGTATATACAGAGCCCCTGGTGGTAGTATACAGAGCCCCTGGTGGTGGTAGTATACAGAGCCCCTGGTGGTGGTAGTATACAGGCCCCTGGTGGTATATACAGAGCCCCTGGTGGTGGTAGTATACAGAGCCCCTGGTGGTAGTATACAGGCCCCTGGTGGTAGTATACAGGCCCCTGGTGGTAGTATACAGGCCCCTGGTGGTGGTAGTATACAGAGCCCCTGGTGGTGGTAGTATACAGAGCCCCTGGTGGTGGTAGTATACAGAGCCCCTGGTGGTGGTAGTATACAGAGCCCCTGGTGGTAGTATACAGGCCCCTGGTGGTATATACAGAGCCCCTGGTGGTGGTAGTATACAGAGCCCCTGGTGGTAGTATACAGGCCCCTGGTGGTGGTAGTATACAGAGCCCCTGGTGGTGGTAGTATACAGAGCCCCTGGTGGTGGTAGTATACAGAGCCCCTGGTGGTATATACAGAGCCCCTGGTGGTAGTATACAGGCCCCTGGTGGTGGTAGTATACAGAGCCCCTGGTGGTAGTATACAGGCCCCTGGTGGGTATATACAGGTCCCCCACTCCTCCTCTGCTGCACACGTCACCTGTAAAGGAATACATCATACTTACTTATCTCTGCCGGCTGCCGCAGCTCTGCACCGCGCTCCGTCTTCATCCAGCTTCTTCCTGGTTGTGACCGCCGGGCGCAGGAAATGACGTCACAACCAGGAAGAAGCTGGATGAAGACGGAGCGCGGTGCAGAGCTGCGGCAGCCGGCAGAGATAAGTAAGTATGATGTATTCCTTTACAGGTGACGTGTGCAGCAGAGGAGGAGTGGGGGACCTGTATATACACACTGGGGGCCTGTAGCTGACCGGATAGCAGCGTAGCGGCGCTGGGTCCGGGCCCCCCACAAGGGCCGGGCCCCAAAGCGACTGCTACGTCTGCTATGCCGGTAGTTACGCCCCTGTTAATCAAACACTTAGTGACAGATTCTGTTTAATGCACTAGAATTCGTCAGCAGGCCAGCGCAATATTTTTTACAATAAAAAATGTAAATTCAGTGTCGCACAATGTGACGGCTCACAGGCATCTGTATTGAATTATATATTTCATGTGCAATCTTCTTTTTTCTGAAGGGGGAACTCTTGTCTTTTAAAATGGAAAAAGCATTCACTGATCTCAGGGAGACCAGTCCAAGAAAACACTGTGGGCAGCCGGCTAAAGCGCTCAAACACAGTGAATTCCTAGGCGCATTGCCCCCGTGTCCTTGCTCCCACCTAGCCAAAATCCTACTCCACACTGATGAGTGGCATGTTCAAATCAACTTTTTATTTTGCATATCTGTTTTACTAGTCTATTTTACATTTATTTAACACCACACCAATACTGTACACTGCTTCAGATGCTTGAGTTTTGGATGTGTACCTGATTAGCATTTCATATTTTTGTCAGTTTTAGAAAGTGTTGATATTTGTCGAAATCATAAAAGCGTTAATTACCGTATATACTCGTGTATAAGCCGACCCCCCTACTTTTGCCCTCAAAACCTGGGAAAACCTATTGACTCATGTATAAGCCGAGGGTGGACCCCAGCAGTGTGGTATATAGGCCTCCCCAGTGGTATATACAGCAGCCTCCTAGAAGTATATACAGCAGCCTCCTAGTGGTATATACAGCAGCCTCCCAGTGGTATATACAGCAGCCTCCTAGTGGTATATACAGCAGCCTCCCAGTGTTATATACAGCAGCCTCCTAGTGGTATATACAGCAGCCTCCCAGTGGTATATTCAGCAGCGTCCCAGTGGTATATACAGCAGACCCAGCCCCATCCACACACACATACACACACATACATACACACACATACACACACATATACACATACACACACATACACACACATACACACACATACACACACATATGCACCGTTTCTTACCTTGTCCGGTGCTGTCCCCCGCTGTCATGTCCCGCTCCTCCGGCCGTCCGGTGCTGTCCCCGCTCCTCTCCTGGTCTGCGGCGCGGTTCCGGGTCCAGTTCCATGATGATCGGTGCGGTCCCCTGCCAACTTCCCGCTTCCATCTGTAATCTCCGCCCAGGTCAGGCCCTGCACCAATGAGAGCGCAGGACCCGTGCCGTCAATCACCGCCCAGACGCGGCCAGATGACGTTGGGGCCTCTGATTGGCCCAACGTCATCAAGGCGCCGCGGCTTGGTGACGTCGGGCCAATCAGAGGCCCCAACGTCATCTGGCCCAGTCTGGGCGGTGATTGACGGCACGGGTCCTGCGCTCTCATTGGTGCAGGGCCTGACCTGGGCGGAGATTACAGATGGAAGCAGGAAGTCGGCCGGGGACCGCACCGATCATCATGGAACTGGACGCGGAACCGCGCCGCAGACCAGGAGAGGAGCGGGGACAGCACCGGACAAGGTAATGTATATTGCGCAGCGCCCCCCCCTTGTCTTATTTTCAGCCCCTACCGTATTGACCCGCGTATAAGCTGAGGGGGGGACTTTTCAGCCCAATTTTTGGGTTGAAAAACTCGGCTTATACACGAGTATATACGCCACACCTATATTTTGGTCTGTTGCTGCTTTTTGATTTCTGTAGGTGTACACTCCTATGTAGTGTTACTTATTGTGACCTTTCCAACAAGGGTTGAAAAACTAAGGTTAAAAAGATTGTGAATATTAAATTAAAGTGTATTAAAAAAAATGTATGGTAAGAGAAAAAATGTGTACAGCATTGAACATGGTAGGATAGAAGAAAAATAAATTATGCTGTGGAAATTCCTGATATATATCTCCTCCATCCCGGTATATATGTCCCCCATTCAACACTGTTTTTTAATACATTAAAAATACATGTCACTAATGTTGCACCACATCCTCCTCTGTAGATGAGGCAGATGCTGGATGCTGCTACCGGTGTTTCGGCTTTGACGGTGCATAATATCAGAGCAATGCGATGCCAATGCTAGGCATGCCAATGTCTGCTTCTAGCTTCTGATTGGTCGGCAGTATGTATTGCGGTGCAAAGACCTGACGAGTCTCTGCATCACAATACGCTTCAGCTGAATGTGCATCCTCGAATACAAATACAGCTGAAGTAGGTGTTAGGGTCAGCGGGCCCCCCTCCAACATGGGTCCGGTCGTGCCCTCTTCAACCCCGATCGTTGCACTCTTAGTCTTGTCACTCCTACATCAAATATATGCTATGTGTTTATGGAATATAATAACATTTCCCTCTTTCATTATAATGAATTAACATTTCTTCTTTTTTATCTCTGGATTCAGACATTACTACTACTCAAAGACCAACAACAGCCATGCCAATTGTTACCACAGAACACCCAACAACTACAACCAAGCTATCTACTACCCCAGAACAATCAACAACTACAACCATGCCACCTACTACCCCTAAACACCCAACAACTACAACCAAGCCACCGACTATCCCTGAACACCCAACAACTACAACTTTGCCACCTACTACTGGAAGTATGTTACTCAATTCACTAAACTTATCTAATTCTCTTTGTTCTTTGGTCTCTATGTCTGGATTATTTCCACTAAACGTTCTCCATTGAAAATAACTTTTGGAAAACTCGACCCAGCACAGCCCAAACTACCTGCCTGGTTATTACTATTCCCCTCCTTCCTTTTGTATATTGGGACATCATGTTAATACCTTTACATAGAATGATAATGATAATAATATTCATGTCTGTTATACATAGGAAATAAACCCTGCTGGTGTCTTCCTCAATACTGCAGCCCAGACATGTATTACAGTTATCGGTGTCCTCTCGTACCATGTGACTGTCAATGTAAGTATAATTTTCTGGATATTATTTCACCATGGGATTATTTTATAGCAGATTTTACACTTTTTATATAGAGTGAAATGAATCTGAACAGGTCCAAAAATTTCATTGGCTTCATTCGTGAATCCTTTCTTGTATACAGCAAGTCACAGCTGGGGATGATAATTTGAACTTTAAACTCAATATAGGCTGGGGTCACACATAGAAATCCGTTTTTGGAAGTGATTTCCATGACCAATCCGGGTTTTTTTTGGGTGCTTTTTGAGCCTCCTGTACCTCTGAACGTTTTTGGACTTGGTCATTTTTTTACCAAAATTCTTAAAAAAACTTCGTTTTTCCATAGGGCCCATGTTAAAATTTTTTTTTTTTGAAAAACGGACCCCAAAAACGTACCTAGCAATGTTTTTAGATGCAGAAAAAAACGGATAGGATGTTTATTACATCTAATCCGTTTTTCTATCAGATATTGGACTTAGAAAAAATGCTAAAAATAAAGCCAAAAACGGACCAAGGGCTTATGTGTGACCCCAGCCATATTTTGGTAATTTTTATCACTAAATTTGATTCACAGTGAAATAAAAGTATTCCAAAGCCTCCAATTATACGGAAAAGATGATTTTGACCCTCTGATGTAACAGCAGTAAATTGAACTGACTCAGATGTATCATTTACCGTTCTTCCCGCTGCTTTCACATTGTGTATCAAACACTTAGTGACAGATTCTGTTTAATGCACTAGAATTCGGCAGCAGGCCAGCGCAATATTTTATACAATAATAAATGTAAATTCAGTGTCGCACAATGTGACGGCTCACAGACATCTGTATTGAATTATGTATTTCATGTGCAATCTTCTTTTTTCTGAAGGGGAACTCTTGTCTTTTAAAATGGAAAAAGAAAATTCCCCAAAATGCAAAAATTGAATTGCGAGAATCTAGTTGATAAAGTGGCATGTCCAAGCCAACTTTTTCATTTTGCATATCTGTTTTACTAGTCAATTCTACATTAATTTAACACCACGCCAATAGTGGACCCTGCTGCAGATGGTGTATTTTGGGGTGTGTACTTACTTGTGTTGATATTTGTCGAAATCATAAAAGCGTAAAATTAAAGAAATGTAGCCATTTAGTTGTGCATGTCTGTGTTTCACACCTATTCCAAGAACTTGAAAGTCGTATTTGCCTCACCTATATTTTAGCTTGATGCCACTGTTTGCTTGCTGTAGATGTACACTCCTATCTAGTGTTACTTATTGTGACCTTTCCAACAAGGGTTGAAAAATTGAGGTTGAAAAGATTGCAAATATTAAACTAAAGCATAATAAAAATGTATGGTAAGAGAAAAAATGTGTACAGCATTGAACATGGTAGGAGAAAAGAAAAATAAATTACCGTATGCTGTAGAAATTCCTGATATATATCTCCTCCATCCTGATATATATGTCCCCCATTAAACACTGTTTTTTAATGCATTAAAAAAAACATGTCTCTTATGTCGCATCGCATCCTCCTCTGTAGACGAGGCAGATGGGGGCCGCTGCTATCTGTGTTCCAGCTTTGACGGTGCATAATGTTAGTGCAATGAGATGCCAATGCTAGGCATGCCACCATCTGCTGTTAGCTTCTGTTTGGCCGGCAGTATGTATGGAGGTGCAAGGACCCGACGAGTCTCTGCATCACAATACACTTTAGCTGAATGTGCATTCTCGGATGCACATACAGCTGACATAGGTGTTAGGGTCAGCGGGCCCCTATCCAACATGGGTCTGGTCATACCCTCTTCATCCCCGATGGTTGCGCCCCTTGTCTTTTCACTACTATACAAAATATATGCTATGTGTTCACTAAATATCATAACATTTTCCTCTTTCATTGTAATGAATTAACTTTTATGCTTTTTTATCTCTGGGTTCAGACATTACTACTACTCAAAGACCAACAACAACCATGTCAACTGCTACCACAGAACAACCAACAACTACAACCAAGCTATCTACTACTACCCCAGAGCAATCAACAACTACAACCATGCCACCTACTACTGGAAGTATGTTACTCAACTTACTAAACTTATCTAATTCTCTTTGCTCTTTGGTCTCTATGTCTGGATTATTTCCAGTAGACGTTCTCCACTGAAAATGTTTTGGGGAAAACTCAACCCAGCACAGCCCAAACTACCTGCCTGCTTATTACTATTCCCCTCCTTCCTTTTGTACATTGGGACATCATGTTGATACCTCTACATAGAATGATAATGATAATAATATACATGTCTGTTATACATAGGACAGAGACCCTGCTGGTGTCTTTCTCAATACTGCAGCCCAGACATGTATTACAGTTATCGATGTCCTCTCGTACCATGTGACTGTCAATGTAAGTATAATATCCTGGATATTATTTCACCATGTGATTATTTTATAGCAGATTTTACACTTTTTATATAGAGTGAAATGAATCTAAACAGGTCCAATAATTTAATTGCCATCATTTGTGAACTTTTTCTTGTATACAGCAAGTCACAGCTGGGGATGATATGTTGAATTATAAACTCAATAAATTTGGGTAATTTTTATCAGGAAATTTGATTCACAGCAGATTAATTCACTGTGAAATAAATGTATTCCAAAGCCTCCAATTATACTGAAAAGATGATTGTGACCCTCTGATGTAACAGCAGTAAATTGAACTGACTCAGATGAATCTTATATCCTTCTTCCCGCTGCTTTCACATTGTGGATCAAACACTTAGTGACAGATTCTGTTTAATGCACTAGAATTCGTCAGCAGGCCAGCGCAATATTTTATACTATAAAAAATGTAAATTCAGTGTCGCACAATGTGACGGCTCACAGACATCTGTATTGAATTATGTATTTCATGTGCAATCTTCTTTTTTCTGAAGGGGAACTCTTATCTTTTAAAATGGAAAAAGCATTCACTGACCTCAGGGAGACCAGTCCAAGAAAACACTGTGGGCAGCCGGCTAAAGCGCTCAACACAGTGAATTCCTAGGCGCATTACCCCCGTGGCCTTGCTGCCACCTAGCCAAAATCCTACTCCACACTGATGAGTGGCATGTCCAAATCAACTTTTTATTTTGCATATCTGTTTTACTAGTCTATTTTAGATTTATTTAACACCACCCCAATAGTGTACCCTGCTGCAGGTGCTGGAGTTTAGGATGTGTACCTACTTAGCATTTCATATTTTTGTCAGTTTTAGAAAGAGTGTTGATATTTGTCAAAATCATAAAACCGTTAATAAAAAAAAAATTTAGCCATTTAGTTGTGCCATGTCTGTGTTTCACACCTATTCCAAGTACTTGAAAACTGTATATGCCACACCTATATTTTGGTCTGTTGCCAATTTTTGCTTTCTGTCGGTGTGCACACCTATGTGTACACTCCTCTGTAGACGAGGCAGATGCTGGACGCTGCTACCGGTGTTTCAGCTTTGACAGTGCATAATATCAGTGTAATGCGATGCCAATGCTAGGCATGCCAATGTCTGCTTCTAGCGTCTGTTTGACCGGCAGTATGTATTGCGGTGCAAGGACCCGACGAGTCTCTGCATCACAATACACTTCAGCTGAATGTGAATGCTCGGATGCACATACAGCTAAAGTAGGTGTTAGGGTCAGTGGGCCCCCCTTCAACATGGGTCTGGTCGTGCCCTCTTCAACCCCAATCGTTGCACTCTTAGTCTTGTCACTCCTACATCAATTATATGCTATGTGTTAATGGAATATAATAACATTTCCCTCTTTCATGATAATGAATTAACATTTCTTCTTTTTTGTCTCTGGATTCAGACATTACTACTACTCCAAGACCAACAACAGCCATGCCAATTGTTACCACAGAAGACCCAACAACTACAACCAAGCTATCTACTACCCCAGAACAATCAACAACTACAACCAAGCTACCTACTACCCCAGAACAATCAACAACTACAACCATGCCACCTACTACTGACAGTATGTTACTCAACTTACTAAACTTATCTAATTGTCTTTGTTCTTTGGTCTCTATGTCTGGATTATTTCCAGTAGACGTTCTCCATTGAAAATAACTTTTGAAAAACTCAACCCAACACAGCCCAAACTACCCACCTGCTTTCTACTATTCCCTTTCTTCATTTTGCATATTGGGACATTATGTTGATACCTTTACGTAGAATGATAATGATAATAATATACATGTCTGTTATACATAGGAAAGAAACCCTGCTGGTGTCTTCCTCAATACTGCAGCCCAGACATGTATTACAGTTATCGGTGTCCTCTCGTCACATTGACTGTCAATGTAAGTATCAACGTTTTTATTCTGCATACATGGTTTACTAGTCAATTTTATCGTTTTTAATACCATACCAATAGTGTACCCTGCCGTAGATGGTGTATTTTGGGATCTGTACCTACTTAGCATTTCATATTTTTGTCAATTTTAGAAAGAGTGTTGATATTTGTCGAAATCATAAAAGCGTAAAATTATAAAAATTTAGCCATTTAGTTGTGCATGTCTGTGTTTCACACTTATTCCAAGTACTTGAAAACTGTATATGCCACACCTATATTTTGGTCTGTTGCCACTTTTTGCTTTCTGTCTGTGTACACACCTATGTGTACACTCCTCTGTAGACGAGGCAGATGCTGGACGCTGCTACCGGTGTTCCGGCTTTGATGGTGCATAATAACAGTGTAATGCGATGCCAAAGCTAGGCATGCCAATGTTTGCTTCTAGCGTCTGTTTGACCGGCAGTATGTATTGTGATGCAAGGACCCGATGAGTCTCTGCATCACAATACACTTCAGCTGAATGTGCATCCTCGGATGCACATACAGCTGAAGTAGGTGGTACGGTCAGCGGGCCCGCCTCCAACATGGGTCTGGTCGTGCCCTCTTCAACCCCGATCGTTGCACTCTTAGTCTTGTCACTCCTACATCAATTATATGCTATGTGTTTACGGAATATAATAACATTTCCCTCTTTCATGATAATGAATTAACATTTTTTTTTTGTCTCTGGATTCAGACATTACTACTACTCCAAGACCAACAACAGCCATGCCAATTGTTACCACAGAAGACCCAACAACTACAACCAAGCTATCTACTACCCCTGAACACCCAACAATTACAGCCATGCCACCTACTACTGACAGTATGTTACTCAACTTACTAAACTTATCTAACTGTCTTTGTTCTTTGGTCTCTATGTCTAGATTATTTCCAGTAGAAGTTCTCTATTGAAAAAACCTTTTGGAAAACTCAACCCAACACAGTCCAAACTACCTGCCTGCTTTTTACTATTCCCCTCCTTCCTTTTGTACATGGGACATCATGTTGATACCTTTACATAGAATGATGATGATAATCATATTCATGTCTGTTATACATAGGAAAGAAACCCTGCTGGTGTCTTCCTCAATACTGCAGCCCAGACATGTATTACAGTTATCGATGTCCTCTCGTCCCATGTGAATGTCAATGTAAGTATAATCTCCTGGATATTATTTCACCATGAGATTATTTTATAGCAGATTTTACACTTTTTTATATAGAGTGAAATGAATCTAAAGAGGTCTAAAAATTTAATTTCACAGCTAGGGATGATAATTTGAACTTTAAACTCAATACATTTGGGTAATTTTTATCAGTAATTTTGATTCACAGTGAAATAAAAGTATTCCAAAGCCTCTAATTATATTGAAAAGATGATTGTGACCCTCTGATGTAACAGCAGTAAATTGAACTGACTCAGATGAATCATTTACCGTTCTTCCCGCTGCTTTCACATTGTGGATCAAACACTTAGTGACAGATTCTGTTTAATGCACTAGAATTCGTCAGCAGGCCAGCGCAATATTTTTTACAATAAAAATGCATATTCAGTGTCGCACAATGTGACGGCTCACAGACATCTGTATTGAATTATATATTTCATGTGCAATCTTCTTTTTTCTGAAGGGGAACTCTTGTCTTTTAAAATGGAAAAACAAAATTCCCCAAAATCCAAAAATGTAATTGTGAGAATCTAGTTGATAAAGTGGCATGTCCAAACCAACTTTTATATTTTTGCATATCTGTTTTACTAGTCCATTTTACATTTATTAATACCATACCAATAGTGTACCCTGCTGTAGAAGGTGTATTTTGGGGTGTGTACTTACTTGTGTTGATATTTGTCGAAATCATAAAAGCGTAAAATTAAAGAAATGTAGCCATTTAGTTGTGCATGTCTGTGTTTCACACCTATTCCAAGAACTTGAAAGTCGTATTTGCCTCACCTATATTTTAGTCTGTTGCCGCTTTTTGCTTTCTGTAGGTGTACACACCTATGTAGTGTTACTTATTGTGACCTTTCCATCAAGGGTTGAAAAATTGAGGTTGAAAAGATTGCAAATATTAAACTAAAGCGTAATAAGAATGTATGGTAAGAGAAAGAATGTGTACAGCATTGAACATGGTAGGATAAAAGAAAAATAAATTATGCTGTAGAAATTCCTGATATATATCTCCTCCATCCCGGTATATACTATATGTCCCCCATTAAACACTGTTTTCTAATGCATTAAAAAAAACATGTCACATGCCACTATCTGCTTCTAGCTTCTGTTTGGCCGGCAGTATGTATTGAGGTGCCAGACGAGTCTCTGCATCACAATACACTTTAGCTGAATGTGCATCCTCGGATGCACATACAGCTGAAATAGATAGTAGGGTCAGTGGGCCCCCCTCCAACATGGGTCTGGTCGTGCTCTCTTCAACCCCGGTGGTTGCGCCCCTTGTCTTTTCACTACTATATCAAATATATGCTATGTGTTCACTGAATATCATAACATTTACCTCTTTCATTGTAATGAATTCACTTTTTTGCTTTTTTATCTCTGGATTCAGACATTACTACTACTCAAAGACCAACAACAGCCATGCCAATTGTTACCACAGAACACCCAACAACTACAACCAAGCTCCCTACTACCCCAGAGCAATCAACAACTGCAACCAAGCTATCTACTACCCCAGAACACCCAACAACTACAACCAAGCTATCTACTACCCCAGAACAATCAACAACTACAACTATGCCACCTACTACTGGAAGTATGTTACTCAACTTACTAAACTTATCTAATTGTCTTTGTTCTTTGGTCTCTATGTCTGGATTATTTCCAATAGAAGTTCTCCACTGAAAATGTTTTGGGGAAAACTCAACCCAGCACAGCCCAAACTACCTTCCTGCTTATTACTATTCCCCTCTTTCCTTTTGTACATTGGGACATCATGTTGATACCTTTACATAGAATAATAATGATAATAATATTCATGTCTGCTAAACATAGGACAGAAACCCTGCTGGTGTCTTCCTCAACACTGCGGCCCAGACATGTATTACAGTTATCGGTGTCCTCTTGTACCATGTGAATGTCAATGTAAGTATGATTTCCTGGATATTATTTCACCATGTGATTATTTTATAGCGGATTTTACACTTTTTATATAGAGTGAAATGAATCTAAACAGGTCCAATAATTTCATTGGCTTCATTCGTGAACTTTTTCTTGTATACAGCAAGTCACAGCTGGGGATGATATGTTGAATTATAAACTCAATAAATTTGGGTAATTTTTATCAGGAAATTTGATTCACAGCAGATCAATTCTCTGTGAAATAAAAGTATTGCAAAGCGTCCAATTATATGGAAAAGATGATTGTGACCCTCTAATGTAACAGCAGTAAATTGAACTGACTCAGATGAATCGTTCCTCCCGCTGCTTTCACATTGTGTATCAAACACTTAGTGACAGATTCTGTTTAATGCACTAGAATTCGTCAGCAGGCCAGCGCAATATTTTATATTATAAAAAATGTAAATTCAGTGTCACACAATGTGACGGCTCACAGGCATCTTGTATTGAATTATGTATTTCATGTGCAATCTTCTTTTTTCTGAAGGGGAACTCTTGTCTTTTAAAATGGAAAAAGCATTCACTGATCTCAGGGAGACCAGTCCAAGAAAACACTGTGGGCAGCCGGCTAAAGTGCTCAAACACAGTGAATTCCTAGGCGCATTGCCCCCGTGGCCTTGCTCCCACTCCACACTGATGAGTGGCATGTCCAAATCAACTTATTTTGCATATCTGTTTTACTAGTCCATTTTACATTTATTTAACACCACACCAATACTGTACACTGCTGCAGATGCTTGAGTTTTGGATGTGTACCTGATTAGCATTTCATATTTTTGTCAGTTTTAGAAAGTGTTGATATTTGTTGAAATCATAAAAGCGTTAATTACCGTATATACTCGTGTATATGCCGACCCGTGTATAAGCCGACCCCCCTACTTTTGCCCCCAAAACCTGGGAAAACCTATTGACTCATGTATAAGCCGAGGGTGGACCCCAGCACAGGTATACAGCCCCTAGCAGTGTGGTATATAGGCCTCCCCAGTGGTATATACAGCAGCCTCCTAGTGGTATATACAGCAGCCTCCCAGTGGTATATACAGCAGCCTCCTAGTGGTATATACAGCAGCCTCCCAGTGGTATATACAGCAGCCTCCTAGTGGTATATACAGCAGCCTCCCAGTGGTATATTCAGCAGCGTCCCAGTGGTATATACAGCAGCCCCATCCACACACACATACACACACACACACATACACACACATACACACACATACACACACATATGCACCGTTTCTTACCTTTTCTGGTGCTGTCCCCCGCTGTCATGTCCTGCTCCTCCGGCCGTCCGGTGCTGTCTCCGCTCCTCTCCTGGTCTGCGGCGCGGTTCCGGGTCCAGTTCCATGATGATCGGTGCAGTCCCCGGCCGACTTCCTGCTTCCATCTGTAATCTCCGCCCAGGTCAGACCCTGCACCAATGAGAGCGCAGGACCCGTGCCGTCAATCACCTCCCAGACGCGGCCAGATGACGTTGGGGCCTCTGATTGACCCGACGTCATGAAGCCATGGCGCCTTGATGACGTTGGGCCAATCAGAGGCCCCAACGTCATCTGGCCGCATCTGGGCGGTGATTGATGGCACGGGTCCTGCGCTCTCATTGGTGCAGGGCCTGACCTGGGCGGAGATTACAGATAAAAGCAGGAAGTCGGCCGGGGACCGCACCGATCATCATGGAACTGGACCCGGAACCACGCCGCAGACCAGGAGAGGAGCGGGGACAGCACCGGACAAGGTAATGTATATTGCGCAGCGCCCACCCCTCCCCCCCTGTCTTATTTTCAGCCCCTACTGTATTGACCCGTGTATAAGCCGAGGGGGGGACTTTTCAGCCCAATTTTTGGGCTGAAAAACTCGGCTTATACACGAGTATATACGCCACACCTATATTTTGGTGTTGCTGCTTTTTGCTTTCTGTAGGTGTACACTCCTATGTAGTGTTACTTATTGTGACCTTTCCAACAAGGGTTGAAAAACTAAGGTTAAAAAGATTGTGAATATTAAATTAAAGTGTATTAAAAAAAATGTATGGTAAGAGAAAAAATGTGTAGAGCATTGAACATGGTAGGATAGAAGAAAAATAAATTATGCTGTGGAAATTCCTGATATATATCTCCTCCATCCTGGTATATATGTCCCCCATTCAACACTGTTTTCTAATACATTAAAAATACATGTCACTAATGTTGCACCACATCCTCCTCTGTAGATGAGGCAGATGCTGGACGCTGCTACCGGTGTTCCGGCTTTGAAGGTGCATAATATCAGAGCAATGCAATGCCAATGTCTGCTTCTAGCTTCTGTTTGGTCGGCAGTATGTATTGCGGTGCAAGGACCTGACGAGTCTCTGCATCACAATACACTTCAGCTGAATGTGCATCTTTGAATACAAATACAGCTGAAGTAGGTGGTAGGGTCAGCGTGCCCTCCTCCAACATGGGTCCGGTCGTGCTCTCTTCAACCCCGATCAGTGCACTCTTAGTCTTGTCACTCCTACATCAAATATATGCTATGTGTTTATGGAATATAATAACATTTCCCTCTTTCATTATAATGAATTAACATTTCTTCTTTTTTTATCTCTGGATTCAGACATTACTACTACTCAAAGACCAACTACAGCCATGCCAATTATTACCACAGAAGACCCAACAACTACAACCATGTCATCTACTACCCCAGAACACCCAACAACTACAACCAAGCTATCTACTACCCCAGAACAATCAACAACTACAACCAAGCCACCTACTACTGGAAGTATGTTACTCAACTTACTAAACTTATCTAATTCTCTTTGCTGTTTGGTCCCTATGTCTGGATTATTTCCAGTAGACGTTCTCCATTGAAAATAACTTTTGGAAAACTCGACCCAGCACAGCCCAAGCTACCTGCCTGCTTTTTACTATTCCCCTCCTTCCTTTTGTACATTGGGACATCATGTTGATACCTTTATATATAATGATAATGATAATAATATTCCTATCTGCTATACATAGGAAAGAAACCCTGCTGGTGTCTTCCTCAATACTGCAGCCCATACATGTTTTTCAGTTATCGGTGTCCTCTCGTACCATGTGAATGTCAATGTAAGTATAATTTCCTGGATATTATTTCACCATGAGATTATTTTATAGCAGATTTTACACTTTCTATATAGAGTGAAATGAATCTAAACAGATCTAAAAATGTCATTGGCTTCATTTGTGAATCCTTTCTTGTATACAGCAAGTCACAGCTGGGGATGATAATTTGAACTTGAAACTCAATAAATTTGGGTAATTTTTTTATCATTAAATTTGATTCACAGTGAAATAAAAGTATTCCAAAGCCTCCAATTATACTGAAAAGATGATTGTGACCCTCTGATGTAACAGCAGTGAATTGAACTGACTCAGATGAATCATTTACCCTTCCTCCCGCTGTTTTCACATTGTGTATCAAACACTTAGGGTACCTTTACACACGGCTACATTTGTAGCTTGTCACCAGGTAACTTACTGGTTGCAGTGAAATCATGGATACATGATTCCATTTGTACACAGCAACAAGATAGAACCATGTATCCATGATTTCACTGCAACCAGTAAGTTACCTGGTGACAAGCTACAAATGTAGCCGTGTGTAAAGGTACCCTTAGTGACAGATTCTGTTTAATGCACTAGAATTCGTCAGCAGGCCAGCGCAATATTTTTTACAATAAAAAATGCATATTCAGTGTCGCACAATGTGACGGCTCACAGACATCTGTGTTGCATTTTTACCTTTCATGTGCAATCTTCTTTTTTCTGATGGGGGAACTCTTGTCTTTTAAAATGGAAAAAGAAAATTCCCCAAAATCCAAAAATGTAATTGCGAGAATCTAGTTGATAAAGTGTCATGTCCAAATCAACTTGTTTATTTTGCATATCTGTTTTACTTGTCAATTTTATCTTTTTTAATACCATACCAATAGTGTACCCCGCTGCAGATGCTGAATTTTTGGAGTCTGTAGTTACTTAGCATTTCATATTTTTGTCAATTTTAGAAAGAGTGTTAATATTTGTCGAAATCATAAAAGCGTAAAATTATAAAAATGTAGCCATTTAGTTGTGCATGTCTGTGTTTCACACCTATTTTCCAAGAACTTGAAAATCGTATTTGCCACACCTATATTTTAGTTTGTTGCCACTGTTTGCTTGCTGTGGGTGTACACACCTATATAGTATTAATTATTGTGACTAGAGATAAGCCACCACCCTAGTGTTCTAATTCGATTCGATTCGTCGAATCGGTGGGGTGTTCGACAAATGTTCGTCGACTGGTCGACGATCACCGTCGAACACCCCGAAACACTAAATAAAGAGCTATGTGGGGCTTTTTTCACTTCCGCAATGTATACACATACATTGCGGAAGTAAAATTACCGTAAGTAAAATAAAGTGTTAAAAAAAATGTATGCTCACCTGTCCGCGGTCCACCGACGCCTCCGGCAAGGTCCTGTTGCAGATCGGACATGTGGTGACGTCAGTTATCGCGGGAACTTCGGTCACATGACCGGAGTTCCCACGATAACATGACGTCACCACAGGACCTATCAGCAAAAGGATCTTGCTGCAAAGGTTAAAATAGACATTTTTATGCTTTGGACACTTTCTTTAAGTAAAAGTGACCAAAACATAAAAATGTCTATTTTAACCTTACCGGCAAGGTCCTCTTGGTGATAGGACCTGTGGTGACGTCATATTATCGCGGGAACTCCGAGCACATGACCCGGAGTTCAAACCGGATTCTCCCAGATTGCCCCGAACTGCTGAATTTGAAGCTAATTGTTCTAATCCGACGAATGACTCGAACATCACCCAAAGCAGGTCGAATTTGAGATTGGCGTACATTTCGAATCGAACATCGCTCATCTCTAATTGTGACTTTTCCAACAAGGGTTGAAAAATTAAGGTTCAAAAGATTGCGAACATTAAATTAAAGTGTATTAAAAAAATGTATGGTAAGAGAAAAAATGTGTACAGCATTGGACATGGTAGGATAAAAGAAAAATTATGCTGTGGAAATTCCTGATATATATCTCCTCCATCCCGGTATATATGTCCCCCATTCAACGCTGTTTTCTAAACAGTATTAAAAATACATGTCACTAATGTTGCACCGCATCTTCCCCTGTAGACAAGGCAGATGCTGGACGCTGCTACTGGTGTTCCGGTTTTGATGGTGCATAATGTTAGTGCAATACGATGCCAATGCTAGGCATGCCAATGTCTGCTTCTAGCTTCTGTTTGGCCGGCAGTATGTATTGCGATGCAAGGACCCGACGAGTCTCTGCATCACAATACACTTCAACTGAATGTGCATCCTCGGATGCACATACAGCTGAAGTAGGTGGTAGGGTCAGTGGGCCCCCTCCAACATGGGTCCGGTCGTGCCCTCTTCAACCCCGATCGTTGCACTCTTAGTCTTGTCACTCCTACATCAATGATATGCTATGTGTTTATGGAATATAATAACATTTCCCTCTTTCATTGTAATGAATTAACATTTCTTTTTTATCTCTGAATTCAGACATTACTATTACTCCAAGACCAACAACAGCCATGCCAATTGTTATCACAGAACACCCAACAACCACAACCAAGCTACCCACTACCCTGAACACCCAACAAGTACAACCAAGCTACCTACTACTGAAAGTATGTTACTCAACTTACTAAACTTATCTAACTGTCTTTGTTCTTTGGTCTCTATGTCTGGATTATTTCCACTAGACTGTTCCCATTGAAAATAACTTTTGGAAAACTCAACCCAACACAGCCCAACTACCCGCCTGCTTATTACTTCCTTTTGTACATTGGGACATCATGTTGATACCTTTACATAGAATGATAATGATAATAATATTCATGTCTGTTATACATAGGAAATAAACACTGCTGGTGTCTTCCTCAATACTGCAGCCCAGACATGTATTTCAGTTATCGGTGTCCTCTTGTCCCATGTGAATGTCCACGTAAGTATGATTTCCTGGATATTATTTCACCATGAGATTATTTTATAGCAGATTTTACACTTTTTAATAGAGTGAAATGAATCTAAACAGGTCTAAAAATCTCATTGGCTTCATTTGTGAACGTTTTCTTGTATACAGCAAGTCACAGCTGGGGATGATATGCTGAATTATAAACTCAATATATTTGGGTATTTTTTATCAGGAAATTTTTTTTAAACCATTTTATTTTGTAGGTTAAGAACAGCAATATAACGAATATAGCTCAGCAGAGCTAGAATAACATTTGTAATACACAGGCAAAAGAAAAAGGGGGGGAAGGTGAAGGAGGGGGGAGCAGGAGGAAAGGCATGAGGAAAAGCGATCGGTTTGATATTATCAACATGAGAGCATTGTTCAGTGTCTGACGTGAGAAAGGTAATAAGGGGACTCAATCCAAGGATCCCACCATGATGAGATTTTCGTCCTGCTGTTAAGGTCATGAGCAAGGGCCTCCTCGTAGGAAAGATGAAGATGGAGTTGGGAATTTTATCAGGAAATTTGATTCACTGTGAAATAAAAGTATTCCAAAGCCTCCAATTATACGGAAAAGATGATTGTGACCCTCTGATGTAACAGCAGTAAATTGAACTGACTCAGACGTATCATTTGCCGTTTTTCCCGCTGCTTTCACATTGTGTATCAAACACTTAGTGACAGATTCTGTTTAATGCACTAGAATTCGTCAGCAGGCCAGCGCAATATTTTTTACAATAAAAAATGCATATTCAGTGTCGCACAATGTGACGGCTCACAGGCATCTGTGTTGAATTATATATTTCATGTACAATCTTCTTTTTTCTGATGGGGGAACTCTTGTCTTTTAAAATGGAAAAAGAAAATTCCCCAAAATGCAAAAATTGAATTGTGAGAATCTAGTTGATAAAGTGCCATGTCCAAATCAATTTTTATATTTTGCATATCTGTTTTATTAGTCAATTTTACATTTATTTAACACCACACCAATAGTGTACCCTGCTGCAGAAGGTGTATTTTGGGGTGTGTACTTACTTGTGTTGATATTTGTCGAAATCATAAAAGCGTAAAATTAAAGAAATGTAGCCATTTAGTTGTGCATGTCTGTGTTTCACACCTATTCCAAGAACTTGAAAGTCGTATTTGCCTCACCTATATTTTAGTCTGTTGCCGCTTTTTGCTTGCTGTAGGTGTACACACCTATGTAGTGTTACTTATTGTGACCTTTCCAACAAGGGTTGAAAAATTGAAGTTGAAAAGATTGCAAATATTAAACTAAAGCGTAATAAAAATGTATGGTAAGAGAAAGAATGTGTACAGCATTGAACATGGTAGGAGAAAAGAAAAATAAATTATGCTCTAGAAATTCCTGATATATATCTCCTGTATCCCAGTATATACTATATGTCCCCCATTAAACACTGTTTTCTAATGCATTAAAAAAAACATGTCTGTTATGTCGCACCGCATCCTCCTCTCTAGACGAGGCAGTTGCTGGTCGCTGCTACCGGTGTTCCGGCTTTGACGGTGCATAATATCAGTGCAATGCGATGCCAATGCTAGGCATGCCACTATCTGCTTCTAGCTTCTGTTTGGCCGGAAGTATGTATTGAGGTGCCAGGACCCGACGAGTCTCTGCATCACAATACACTTTAGCTGAATGTGCATCCTCGGATGCACATACAGCTGAAATAGATAGTAGGGTCAGTGGGCCCCCCTCCAACATGGGTCTGGTCGTGCCCTCTTCAACCCCGGTGGTTGCGCCCCTTGTCTTTTCACTACTATATCAAATATATGCTGTGTGTTCACTGAATATCATAACATTTACCTCTTTCATTGTAATGAATTAACTTTTTTGCTTTTTTATCTCTGGATTTAGACATTACTACTACTCAAAGACCAACAACAACCATGTCAACTGCTACCACAGAACAACCAACAACTATAACCAAGCTACCTACTACCCTAAAACAATCAACAACTACAACCAAGCTATCTACTACCCCAGAACAATCAACAACTACAACCATGCCACCTACTACTGGAAGTATGTTACTCAACTTACTAAACTTATCTAACTGTCTTTGTTCTTTGGTCTCTATGTCTGGATTATTTCCAGTAGACGTTCTCCACTGAAAATGTTTTGGGGAAAACTCAACTCAGCACAGCCCAAACTACCTACCTGCTTATTACTATTCCCCTCTTTCCTTTTGTACATTGGGACATCATGTTGATACCTTTACATAGAATAATAATGATAATAATACTCATATCTGCTAAACATAGGACAGAAACCCTGCTGGTGTCTTCCTCAATACTGCAGCCCAGACATGTATTACAGTTATCGGTGTCCTCTTGTACCATGTGAATGTCAATGTAAGTATGATTTCCTGGATATTATTTCACCATGTGATTATTTTATAGCGGATTTTACACTTTTTATATAGAGTGAAATGAATCTAAACAGGTCCAATAATTTCATTGGCTTCATTCGTGAACTTTTTCTTGTATACAGCAAGTCACAGCTGGGGATGATATGTTGAATTATAAACTCAATAAATTTGGGTAATTTTTATCAGGAAATTTGATTCACAGCAGATCAATTCTCTGTGAAATAAAAGTATTCCAAAGCCTCCAATTATACGGAAAAGATGATTGTGACCCTCTGATGTAACAGCAGTGAATTGAACTGACTCAGATGAATCATTTACCGTTCTTCCCACTGCTTTCACATTGTGTATCAAACACTTAGTGACAGATTCTGTTTAATGCACTAGAATTCGTCAGCAGGCCAGCGCAAAATATTATACTATAAAAAATGTAAATTCAGTGTCGCACAATGTGACGGCTCACAAGCATCTGTGTTGAATTATGTATTTCATGTGCAATCTTCTTTTTTCTGAAGGGGGAACTCTTGTCTTTTAAAATGTAAAAAGCATTCACTGATCTCAGGGAGACCAGTCCAAGAAAACACTGTGGGCAGCCGGCTAAAGTGCTCAAACACAGTGAATTCCTAGGCGCATTGCCCCCGTGGCCTTGCTCCCACTCCACACTGATGAGTGGCATGTCCAAATCAACTTATTTTGCATATCTGTTTTACTAGTCCATTTTACATTTATTTAACACCACACCAATACTGTACACTGCTGCAGATGCTTGAGTTTTGGATGTGTACCTGATTAGCATTTCATATTTTTGTCAGTTTTAGAAAGTGTTGATATTTGTCGAAATCATAAAAGCGTTAATTACCGTATATATTCGTGTATAAGCCGACCCGTGTATAAGCCGACCCCCCTACTTTTGCCCCCAAAACCTGGAAAAATCTATTGACTCATGTATAAGCCGAGGGTGGACCCCAGCACAGGTATACAGCCCCTAGCAGTGTGGTATATAGGCCTCCCCAGTGGTATATACAGCAGCCTCCTAGTGGTATATACAGCAGCCTCCCAGTGGTATATACAGCAGCCTCCTAGTGGTATATACAGCAGCCTCCCAGTGGTATATACAGCAGCCTCCTAGTGGTATATACAGCAGCCTCCCAGTGGTATATTCAGCAGCGTCCCAGTGGTATATACAGCAGCCCCATCCACATACACATACACACACACACATACACACACATACACACACATACACACACATATGCACCGTTTCTTACCTTTTCTGGTGCTGTCCCCCGCTGTCATGTCCTGCTCCTCCGGCCGTCCGGTGCTGTCTCCGCTCCTCTCCTGGTCTGCGGCGCGGTTCCGGGTCCAGTTCCATGATGATCGGTGCAGTCCCCGGCCGACTTCCTGCTTCCATCTGTAATCTCCGCCCAGGTCAGACCCTGCACCAATGAGAGCGCAGGACCCGTGCCGTCAATCACCTCCCAGACGCGGCCAGATGACGTTGGGGCCTCTGATTGACCCGACGTCATCAAGCCGTGGCGCCTTGATGACGTTGGGCCAATCAGAGGCCCCAACGTCATCTGGCCGCATCTGGGCGGTGATTGACGGCACGGGTCCTGTGCTCTCATTGGTGCAGGGCCTGACCTGGGCGGAGATTACAGATAAAAGCAGGAAGTCGGCCGGGGACCGCACCGATCATCATGGAACTGGACCCGGAACCGCGCCGCAGACCAGGAGAGGAGCGGGGACAGCACCTGACAAGGTAATGTATATTGCGCAGCGCCCACCCCTCCCCCCCTGTCTTATTTTCAGCCCCTACTGTATTGACCCGTGTATAAGCCGAGGGGGAGACTTTTCAGCCCAATTTTTGGGCTGAAAAACTCGGCTTATACACGAGTATATACGCCACACCTATATTTTGGTGTTGCTGCTTTTTGCTTTCTGTAGGTGTACACTCCTATGTAGTGTTACTTATTGTGACCTTTCCAACAAGGGTTGAAAAACTAAGGTTAAAAAGATTGTGAATATTAAATTAAAGTGTATTAAAAAAAATGTATGGTAAGAGAAAAAATGTGTAGAGCATTGAACATGGTAGGATAGAAGAAAAATAAATTATGCTGTGGAAATTCCTGATATATATCTCCTCCATCCTGGTATATATGTCCCCCATTCAACACTGTTTTCTAATACATTAAAAATACATGTCACTAATGTTGCACCACATCCTCCTCTGTAGATGAGGCAGATGCTGGACGTTGCTACCGGTGTTCCGGCTTTGAAGGTGCATAATATCAGAGCAATGCAATGCCAATGTCTGCTTCTAGCTTCTGTTTGGTCGGCAGTATGTATTGCGGTGCAAGGACCTGACGAGTCTCTGCATCACAATACACTTCAGCTGAATGTGCATCTTTGAATACAAATACAGCTGAAGTAGGTGGTAGGGTCAGCGTGCCCTCCTCCAACATGGGTCCGGTCGTGCTCTCTTCAACCCCGATCAGTGCACTCTTAGTCTTGTCACTCCTACATCAAATATATGCTATGTGTTTATGGAATATAATAACATTTCCCTCTTTCATTATAATGAATTAACATTTCTTCTTTTTTTATCTCTGGATTCAGACATTACTACTACTCAAAGACCAACTACAGCCATGCCAATTATTACCACAGAAGACCCAACAACTACAACCATGTCATCTACTACCCCAGAACACCCAACAACTACAACCAAGCTATCTACTACCCCAGAACAATCAACAACTACAACCAAGCCACCTACTACTGGAAGTATGTTACTCAACTTACTAAACTTATCTAATTCTCTTTGCTGTTTGGTCTCTATGTCTGGATTATTTCCAGTAGACGTTCTCCATTGAAAATAACTTTTGGAAAACTCGACCCAGCACAGCCCAAACTACCTACCTGCTTTTTACTATTCCCCTCCTTCCTTTTGTACATCGGGACATCATGTTGATACCTTTATATATAATGATAATGATAATAATATTCCTATCTGCTAAACATAGGACAGAAACCCTGCTGGTGTCTTCCTCAACACTGCAGCCCAAACATGTATTACAGTTATCGGTGTCCTCTCGTCCCATGTGAATGTCAATGTAAGTATGATTTCCTGGATATTATTTCACCATGAGATTATTTTATGGCAGATTTTACACTTTTTATATAGAGTGAAATGAATCTAAACAGGTCTAAAAATGTCATTGGCTTCATTTGTGAATCCTTTCTTGTATACAGCAAGTCACAGCTGGGGATGATATGTTGAATTAGAAACTCAATAAATTTGGGTATTTTTTTATCATTAAATTTGATTCACAGTGAAATAAAAGTATTCCAAAGCCTCCAATTATACTGAAAAGATGATTGTGACCCTCTGATGTAACAGCAGTAAATTGAACTGACTCAGATGAATCTTTTATCGTTCTTCCCGCTGCTTTCACATTGTGTATCAAACACTTAGTGACAGATTCTGTTTAATGCACTAGAATTAGTCAGCAGGCCAGCGCAATATTTTTTACAATAAAAAATGCATATTCAGTGTCGCACAATGTGACGGCTCACAGACATCTGTGTTGCATTTTTACCTTTCATGTGCAATCTTCTTTTTTCTGATGGAGGAACTCTTGTCTTTTAAAATGGAAAAAGAAAATTCCCCAAAATCCAAAAATGTAATTGCGAGAATCTAGTTGATAAAGTGGCATGTCCAAATCAACTTGTTTATTTTGCATATCTGTTTTACTAGTCAATTTTATCTTTTTTAATACCATACCAATAGTGTACCCCACTGTAGATGCTGGAGTTTTGGGTCTGTACCCACTTAGCATTTCATATTTTTGTCAATTTTAGAAAGAGTGTTAATATTAGTCGAAATCATAAAAGCGTAAAATTATAAAAATGTAGCCATTTAGTTGTGCATGTCTGTGTTTCACACCTATTTTCCAAGAACTTGAAAATCGTATTTGCCACACCTATATTTTAGTTTGTTGCCACTGTTTGCTTGCTGTGGGTGTACACACCTATATAGTATTAATTATTGTGACCAGAGATAAGCCACCACCCTAGTGTTCGAATTCGATTCGATTCGTCGAATCGGTGGGTGTTCGACGAATGTTCGTCGACTGGTCGACGATCACCGTCGAACACCCCGAAACACTAAATAAAGAGCTATGTGGGGCTTTTCTCACTTCCGCAATGTATACACATACATTGCGGAAGTAAAATTAAGTAAAATAAAGTGTTAAAAAAAAATGTATGCTCACCTGTCCGCGGTCCACCGACGCCTCCGGCAAGGTCCTGTTGCAGATCGGACATGTGGTGACGTCAGTTATCGCAGGAACTTCGGTCACATGACCGGAGTTCCCGCGATAACATGACGTCACCACAGGACCTATCAGCAAAAGGATCTTGCTGCAAAGGTTAAAATAGACATTTTTATGCTTTGGACACTTTCTTTAAGTAAAAGTGACCAAAACATAAAAATGTCTATTTTAACCTTACCGGCAAGGTACTGTTGGTGATAGGACCTGTGGTGACGTCATATTATCGCGGGAACTCCGAGCACATGACCCGGAGTTCAAACCGGATTCTCCCAGATTGCCCCGAACTGCTGAATTTGAAGCTAATTGTTCTAATCCGACGAATGACTCGAACATCACCCAAAACAGGTCGAATTTGAGATAGGCGTACATTTCGAATCGAACACCGCTCATCTCTAATTGTGACTTTTCCAACAAGGGTTGAAAAATTAAGGTTCAAAAGATTGCGAACATTAAATTAAAGTGTACTAAAAAAATGTATGGTAAGAGAAAAAATGTGTACAGCATTGAACATGGTAGGATAAAAGAACAATAAATTATGCTGTGGAAATTCCTGATATATATCTCCTCCATCCCGGTATATATGTCCCCCATTCAACGCTGTTTTCTAAACAGTATTAAAAATACATGTCACTAATGTTGCACCGTATCTTCCCCTGTAGACGAGGCAGATGCTGGACGCTGCTACCGGTGTTCCGGCTTTGACGGTGCATAATGTCAGAGCAATGCGATGCCAATGCTAGGCATGCCAATGTCTGCTTCTAGCGTCTGTTTGGCCGGCAGTATGTATTGCGGTGCAAGGACCCAACAAGTCTCTGCATCACAATACACTTCAGCTGAATGTGCATCCTCGGATGCACATACAGCTGAAGTAGGTGGTAGGGTCAGTGGGACCCCCTCCAACATGGGTCCGGTCGTGCCCTCTTCAACCCCGATCGTTGCACTATTAGTCTTGTCACTCCTACATCAATTATATGCTATGTGTTTATGGAATATAATAACATTTCCCTCTTTCATTGTAATGAATTAACATTTCTTTTTTATCTCTGAATTCAGACATTACTACTACTCCAAGACCAACAACAGCCATGCCAATTGTTATCACAGAACACCCAACAACCACAACCAAGCTACCTACTACCCCTGAACACCCAACAAGTACAACCAAGCCACCTACTACTGAAAGTATGTTACTCAACTTACTAAACTTATCTAACTGTCTTTGTTGTTTGGTCTCTATGTCTGGATTATTTCCACTAGACATTCTCCATTGAAAATAACTTTTGGAAAACTCAACCCAGCACAGCCCAAACTACCCGCCTGCTTATTACTATTCCCCTCCTTCCTTTTGTACATTGGGACATCATGTTAATACCTTTACATAGAATGATAATGATAATAATATTCATGTCTGTTATACATAGGAAGTAAACCCTGCTGGTGTCTTCCTCAATACTGCAGCCCAGACATGTATTTCAGCTATCGGTGTCCTCTTGTCCCATGTGAATGTCAATGTAAGTATGATTTCCTGGATATTATTTCACCATGAGATTATTTTATAGCAGATTTTACACTTTTTATATAGAGTAAAATGAATCTAAACAGGTCTAAAAATCTCATTGGCTTCATTTGTGAACTTTTTCTTGTATACAGCAAGTCACAGCTGGGGATGATATGCTGAAATATAAACTCAATATATTTGGGTATTTTTTATCAGGAAATTTGATTCACTGTGAAATAAAAGTTTTCCAAAGCCTCCAATTATACGGAAAAGATGATTGTGACCCTCTGATGTAACAGCAGTAAATTGAACTGACTCAGACGTATCATTTACCGTTCTTCCCGCTGCTTTCACATTGTGTATCAAACACTTAGTGACAGATTCTGTTTAATGCACTAGAATTAGTCAGCAGGCCAGCGCAATATTTTTTACAATAAAAAATGCATATTCAGTGTCGCACAATGTGACGGCTCACAGACATCTGTGTTGCATTTTTACCTTTCATGTGCAATCTTCTTTTTTCTGATGGAGGAACTCTTGTCTTTTAAAATGGAAAAAGAAAATTCCCCAAAATCCAAAAATGTAATTGCGAGAATCTAGTTGATAAAGTGGCATGTCCAAATCAACTTGTTTATTTTGCATATCTGTTTTACTAGTCAATTTTATCTTTTTTAATACCATACCAATAGTGTACCCCACTGTAGATGCTGGAGTTTTGGGTCTGTACCCACTTAGCATTTCATATTTTTGTCAATTTTAGAAAGAGTGTTAATATTAGTCGAAATCATAAAAGCGTAAAATTATAAAAATGTAGCCATTTAGTTGTGCATGTCTGTGTTTCACACCTATTTTCCAAGAACTTGAAAATCGTATTTGCCACACCTATATTTTAGTTTGTTGCCACTGTTTGCTTGCTGTGGGTGTACACACCTATATAGTATTAATTATTGTGACCAGAGATAAGCCACCACCCTAGTGTTCGAATTCGATTCGATTCGTCGAATCGGTGGGTGTTCGACGAATGTTCGTCGACTGGTCGACGATCACCGTCGAACACCCCGAAACACTAAATAAAGAGCTATGTGGGGCTTTTCTCACTTCCGCAATGTATACACATACATTGCGGAAGTAAAATTAAGTAAAATAAAGTGTTAAAAAAAAATGTATGCTCACCTGTCCGCGGTCCACCGACGCCTCCGGCAAGGTCCTGTTGCAGATCGGACATGTGGTGACGTCAGTTATCGCAGGAACTTCGGTCACATGACCGGAGTTCCCGCGATAACATGACGTCACCACAGGACCTATCAGCAAAAGGATCTTGCTGCAAAGGTTAAAATAGACATTTTTATGCTTTGGACACTTTCTTTAAGTAAAAGTGACCAAAACATAAAAATGTCTATTTTAACCTTACCGGCAAGGTACTGTTGGTGATAGGACCTGTGGTGACGTCATATTATCGCGGGAACTCCGAGCACATGACCCGGAGTTCAAACCGGATTCTCCCAGATTGCCCCGAACTGCTGAATTTGAAGCTAATTGTTTCAATCCGACGAATGACTCGAACATCACCCAAAACAGGTCGAATTTGAGATAGGCGTACATTTCGAATCGAACACCGCTCATCTCTAATTGTGACTTTTCCAACAAGGGTTGAAAAATTAAGGTTCAAAAGATTGCGAACATTAAATTAAAGTGTACTAAAAAAATGTATGGTAAGAGAAAAAATGTGTACAGCATTGAACATGGTAGGATAAAAGAACAATAAATTATGCTGTGGAAATTCCTGATATATATCTCCTCCATCCCGGTATATATGTCCCCCATTCAACGCTGTTTTCTAAACAGTATTAAAAATACATGTCACTAATGTTGCACCGTATCTTCCCCTGTAGACGAGGCAGATGCTGGACGCTGCTACCGGTGTTCCGGCTTTGACGGTGCATAATGTCAGAGCAATGCGATGCCAATGCTAGGCATGCCAATGTCTGCTTCTAGCGTCTGTTTGGCCGGCAGTATGTATTGCGGTGCAAGGACCCAACAAGTCTCTGCATCACAATACACTTCAGCTGAATGTGCATCCTCGGATGCACATACAGCTGAAGTAGGTGGTAGGGTCAGTGGGACCCCCTCCAACATGGGTCCGGTCGTGCCCTCTTCAACCCCGATCGTTGCACTATTAGTCTTGTCACTCCTACATCAATTATATGCTATGTGTTTATGGAATATAATAACATTTCCCTCTTTCATTGTAATGAATTAACATTTCTTTTTTATCTCTGAATTCAGACATTACTACTACTCCAAGACCAACAACAGCCATGCCAATTGTTATCACAGAACACCCAACAACCACAACCAAGCTACCTACTACCCCTGAACACCCAACAAGTACAACCAAGCCACCTACTACTGAAAGTATGTTACTCAACTTACTAAACTTATCTAACTGTCTTTGTTGTTTGGTCTCTATGTCTGGATTATTTCCACTAGACATTCTCCATTGAAAATAACTTTTGGAAAACTCAACCCAGCACAGCCCAAACTACCCGCCTGCTTATTACTATTCCCCTCCTTCCTTTTGTACATTGGGACATCATGTTAATACCTTTACATAGAATGATAATGATAATAATATTCATGTCTGTTATACATAGGAAGTAAACCCTGCTGGTGTCTTCCTCAATACTGCAGCCCAGACATGTATTTCAGCTATCGGTGTCCTCTTGTCCCATGTGAATGTCAATGTAAGTATGATTTCCTGGATATTATTTCACCATGAGATTATTTTATAGCAGATTTTACACTTTTTATATAGAGTAAAATGAATCTAAACAGGTCTAAAAATCTCATTGGCTTCATTTGTGAACTTTTTCTTGTATACAGCAAGTCACAGCTGGGGATGATATGCTGAAATATAAACTCAATATATTTGGGTATTTTTTATCAGGAAATTTGATTCACTGTGAAATAAAAGTTTTCCAAAGCCTCCAATTATACGGAAAAGATGATTGTGACCCTCTGATGTAACAGCAGTAAATTGAACTGACTCAGACGTATCATTTACCGTTCTTCCCGCTGCTTTCACATTGTGGATCAAACACTTAGTGACAGATTCTGTTTAATGCACTTGAATTAGTCAGCAGGCCAGAGCAATATTTTATACAATAAAAAATGCATATTCAGTGTTGCACAATGTGACGGCTCACAGGCATCTGTGTTGAATTATATATTTCATGTGCAATCTTCTTTTTTCTGATGGGGGAACTCTTGTCTTTTAAAATGGAAAAAGAAAATTCCCCAAAATGCAAAAATTGAATTGTGAGAATCTAGTTGATAAAGTGCCATGTCCAAATCAACTTTTATATTTTGCATATCTGTTTTATTAGTCAATTTTACATTTTTTTAATACCACACCAATAGTGTACCCTGCCGTAGATGGTGTATTTTGGGGTGTGTACTTACTTGTGTTGATATTTGTCGAAGTCATACAAGCATAAAATTAAAGAAATGTAGCCATTTAGTTGTGCATGTCTGTGTTTCACACCTATTCCAAGAACTTGAAAGTCGTATTTGCCTCACCTATATTTTAGCTTGATGCCACTGTTTGCTTGCTGTAGGTGTACACACCTATGTAGTGTTACTTATTGTGACCTTTCCAACAAGGGTTGAAAAATTGAGGTTGAAAAGATTGCAAATATTAAACTAAAGCATAATAAAAATGTATGGTAAGAGAAAAAATGTGTACAGCATTGAACATGGTAGGATAAAAGAAAAATAAATTATGCTGTGGAAATTCCTGATATATATCTCCTCCATCCCGGTATATATGTCCCCCATTAAATGCTGTTTTCTACTGCATTAAAAAAAACATGTCTGTTATGTTGCACCACATTCTCCTCTGTAGACGAGGCAGATGTTGGACGCTGCTACCGGTGTTCTGGCTTTGACAGTGCATAATGTTAGTGCAATACGATGCCAATGCTAGGCATGCCAGCGTCTGCTTTTAGCGTCTGTTTGGCCGGCAGTATGTATTGAGATGCAAGGACCCGACGAGTCTCTGCATCACAACACACTTCAGCTGAATGTGCATCCTCGGATGCACATACAGCTGAAGTAGGTGGTAGGGTCAGCGGGCCCCCCTCCAACATGGGTCTGGTCATGCCCTCTTCAACCCCGATTGTTGCACTCTTAGTCTTGTCACTCCTACATCAAATATATGCTATGTGTTTATGGAATATAATAACATTTCCCTCTTTCATTATAATGAATTAACATTTCTTCTTTTTTATCTCTGGATTCAGACATTACTACTACTCAAAGACCAACAACAGCCATGCCAATTGTTACCACAGAAAACCCAACAACTACAACCAAGCTACCTACTACCCCAGAACACCCAACAACTACAACCAAGCTATCTACTACTGACAGTATGTTACTCAACTTACTAAACTTATCTAATTCTCTTTGTTCTTTGGTCTCTATGTCTGGATTATTTCCAGTAGATGTTCTCCATTGAAAATAACTTTTGGAAAACTCAACCCAACACAGCCCAAATTACCTGCCTGCTTTTTACTATTCCCCTCCTTCCTTTTGTACATTGGGACATCATGTTGATACCTTTACATAGAATGATAATGATAATAATATTCATGTCTGTTATACATAGGAAGTAAACCCTGCTGGTGTCTTCCTCAATACTGCAGCCCAGACATGTTTTTCAGTTATCGGTGTCCTCTTGTCCCATGTGACTGTCAATGTAAGTATAATTTCCTGGATATTATTTCACCATGAGATTATTTTATAGCAGATTTTACACTTTCTATATAGAGTAAAATGAATCTAAACAGGTCTAAAAATGTCATTGGCTTCATATGTGAATCCTTTCTTGTATACAGCAAGTCACAGCTAGGGATGATAATTTGAACTTTAAACTCAATAAATTTGGGTAATTTTTTATCACAAAATTTGGTTCACAGTGAAATAAAAGTATTCCAAAGCCTCCAATTATACGGAAAAGATGATTGTGACCCTCTGATGTAACAGCAGTAAATTGAACTGACTCAGATGAATCTTTTACCGTTCTTCCCGCTGCTTTCACATTGTGTATCAAACACTTAGTGACAGATTCTGTTTAATGCACTAGAATTCGTCAGCAGGCCAGCGCAATATTTTTTACAATAAAAAATGTAAATTCAGTGTCGCACAATGTGACGGCTCACAAGCATCTGTGTTGAATTATATATTTCATGTGCAATCTTCTTTTTTCTGATGGGGGAACTCTTGTCTTTTAAAATGGAAAAAGAAAATTCCCCAAAATGCAAAAATGTAATTGCGAGAATCTAGTTGATAAAGCGGCATGTCCAAACTAACTTGTTTATTTTGCATATCTGTTTTACTAGTCAATTTTACATTTTTTAATACCACACCAATAGTGTACCCCGCTGTAGATGCTGGAGTTTTGGGTCTGTACCCACTTAGCATTTCATATGTTTGTCAATTTTAGAAAGAGTGTTGATATTTGTTGAAATCATAAAAGCGTAAAATTATAGAAATGTAGCCATTTAGTTGTGCATGTCTGTGTTTCACACCTATTTTCCAAGAACTTGAAAGTCGTATTTGCCTCACCTATATTTTGGTCTGTTGCCGCTTTTTGCTTGCTGTAGGTGTACACTCCTATGTAGTGTTACTTATTGTGACCTTTCCAACAAGCGTTGAAAAATTGAGGTTGAAAAGATTGCAAATATTAAACTAAAGCGTAATAAAAATGTATGGTAAGAGAAAGAATGTGTACAGCATTGAACATGGTAGGATAAAAGAACAATTAATTATGCTCTAGAAATTCCTGATATATATCTCCTCCATCCCGGTATATACTATATGTCCCCCATTTAACGCTGTTTTCTAATGCACTGAAAAAAACATGTCTCTTATGTCGCACTGCATCCTCCTCTGTAGACGAGGCAGTTGCTGGCCGCTGCTACCAGTGTTCCAGCTTTGATGGTGCATAATGTTAGTGCAATGAGATGCCAATGCTAGGCATGCCACTATCTGCTTCTAGCTTCTGTTTGGCCGGCAGTATGTATTGAGGTGCCAGGACCCGACGAGTTTCTGCATCACAATACACTTTAGTTGAATGTGCATCCTCGGATGCACATACAGCTGAAATAGGTGGTAGGGTCAGCGGGCCCCCCTCCAACATGGGTCTGGTCGTGCCCTCTTCAACCCCGATCGTTGTGCCCCATCTCTTTCACTCCTACATCAAACATGTGCTGTGTGTTCACTGAATATCATAACATTTACCTCTTTCATTGTAATGAATTAACTTTTTTGCTTTCTTATCTCTGGATTCAGACATTACTACTACTCAAAGACCAACAACAACCATGTCAACTGCTACCACAGAACAACCAACAACTACAACCAAGCTATCTACTACCCCAGAACACCCAACAACTACAACCAAGCTATCTACTACCCCAGAACACCCAACAACTACAACCAAGCTACCTACTACCCCTAAACACCCAACAACTACAACCATGCCACCTACTACTGGAAGTATGTTACTCAACTTACTAAACTTATCTAATTCTCTTTGTTCTTTGGTCTCTATGTCTGGATTATTTCCACTAGACGTTCTCCATTGAAAATGTTTTGGGGAAAACTCAAGCCATCACAGCCCAAACTACCTGCCTGCTTTTTACTATTCCCCTCCTCCCCTTTGTACATTGGGACATCATGTTGATACCTTTACGTAGAATGATAATGATAATAATATTCATGTCTGTTATACATAGGAAAGAAACCCTGCTGGTGTCTTCCTCAATACTGCAGCCCAGACATGTATTACAGTTATCGGTGTCCTCTCGTCCCATGTGAATGTCAATGTAAGTATGATTTCCTGGATATTATTTCACCATGAGATTATTTTATAGCGGATTTTACACTTTCTATATAGAGTGAAATGAATCTAAACAGGTCTAAAAATTTAATTGCCATCATTCGTGAACTTTTTCTTGTATACAGCAAGTCACAGCTGGGGATGATATGTTGAATTATAAACTCAATAAATTTGGGTAATTTTTATCAGGAAATTTGATTCACCGCAGATCAATTCTCTGTGAAATAAAGGTATTCCAAAGCCTCCAATTATACGGAAAAGATGATTGTGACCCTCTGATGTAACAGCAGTAAATTGAACTGACTCAGATGAATCATTTACCGTTCCTCCCGCTGCTTTTACATTGTGTATCAAACACTTAGTGACAGATTCTGTTTAATGCACTAGAATTCGTCAGCAGGCCAGCGCAAAATATTATACTATAAAAAATGTAAATTCAGTGTCGCACAATGTGACGGCTCACAGACATCTGTGTTGAATTATATATTTCATGTACAATCTTCTTTTTTTTGATGGGGGAACTCTTGTCTTTTAAAATGGAAAAAGAAAATTCCCCAAAATGCAAAAATTGAATTGCGAGAATCTAGTTGATAAAATGGCATGTAAAAACCAACTTGTTTATTTTGCATATCTGTTTTACTAGTCAATTTTACATTCATTTAACACTACACCAATAGTGTACCCTGCCGTAGATGGTGTATTTTGGGGTGTGTACCCACTTAGCATTTCATATTTTTGACAATTTTAGAAAGAGTGTTGATATTTGTTGAAATCATAAAAGCGTAAATTAAAGAAATGTATCCATTTAGTTGTGCATGTCTGTTTTTTCACACCTATTTTCCAAGAACTATATATATATATATCTCCTCCATCCTGGTATATATGTCCCCCATTCAATAGTATTTTCTAGTGCTTTAAAAAAAAACATGTCTCTTATGCACCGCATTCTCCTCTGTAGACGAGGCAGATACTGGCTGTTGTTACCGGTGTTCCGGCTTTGACGGTGCATAATGTCAGTGCAATGCGATGCCAATGCTAGGCATGCCAGCGTCTGCCTCTAGCTTCTGTTTGGCCGGCAGTATGTATTGCAGTGCAAGGACCCGACGAGTCTCTGCATCACAAAACACTTCAGCAGAATGTGCATCCACGGATGCTCATACAGCCAAAGTAGGTGTTACGGTCAGCGGGCCCCCCTCCAACATGGGTCTGGTCATGCCCTCAGCAACCCTGATCGTTACGTCCCTGGTCTTGTCACTCCTACATCAAATATATGCTATATGTTCATTGATTATCATCACATTTCCCTCCTTCATTGTAATTAATTCATTTTTTTTGTTCTTATTTTTTTTATCTCTGGAATCAGACATTGCTACTACTCAAAGACCAACAACAACCATGCCAATTTCTACCCCAGAACACCCAACAACTACAACCAAGCTACCTACTACCCCAGAACATCCAACAACTACAACCAATCTACCTACTAGCCCAGAACACCCAACAACTACAACCATGTCATCTACTACTGGAAGTATGTTAATCAATTTACTAAATGTATCTAATTGTCTTGGTTCTTTGGTCTCTGTCTGGATTATTCCCAATAGAAGTTTTCCTTCGAATATAATTTTTGGAAAACACAACCCAAACGACCTACCTGCTTTTTACTATTCTCCTCCTTCCTTTTGTACATTGGGACATCATGTTGATACCTTTACATAAAATGATGATGATAATAATATTCATATTTACTATACATAGGACAGAGACCCTGCTGGTGTCTTCCTCAAAACTGCAACCCATATATGTATTACAGTTATCGGTGTGCTCTCGTACCATGTGAATGTCAATGTAAGTACGATATGCCTCAATATTATTTAATCATGTGATTACTTTATAGCAGAATTTTACCAATTCCATATAGAAAGATGCAATTCTAAACAGGTGTAGAGACATTTCATGGGTTCATTTCTGATCATTTGGTTGTATACAACAAGTCACAGCTAGAGATGAGAGGACATTTTGAATTCACCAAATTTGCCTAATTTTTCCCAGGGATTTTGATTTTTAAAGAATCAATTCACTGTGAAATCTAAGTATTCAAAGTTTACTGAAAAGATAATTATGACCCTCTGATGTCTCTTAGAACTTAATTGAACTCACTTGCATGAATCTTTTACCGTTCTTCACGCTGCTTAGCGACAAATCATTTTAATGCAGAATTAATAGGCAGGCCAGCGCAATATTTTTGTTTAAAAAAGTGAATTTAGTGTCGCACAATGTGTCTGCTCATAAGCAATTGTATTGAAATGATATTTGGGAGGCAGAATAGCTCAGCACCGATCCCTTAAGATCCAAAGTAGTGGTATCAGCAGTATCAACTGCAGCAGAACCGGGGGTGCACAGTCTTACAACAGCCTGAGAGGTAAAATCACATTGAAGAAAAAGGCACTCACCCGGTGATAGTTGTTCCTCAATGGATGACTTTAATCGGCATTAGGGTACAGGGTGCTGGGGAGGGGGTGTCAGAGGTGCAGACGACGGCACCGTTTCGGATCAACTGATCCTTCGGCTGGTCTAGGCTCCAAGATTAAAGTCATCCATTGAGGAACAACTATCACCAGGTGAGTGCCTTTTTCTTCAATGTAATTGTACTGAAATTCTACATTTCATGTGAAGCCTTTTAAAGTATAAAAGAAAAATTCCCCAAAATCCACAAATTTTACTATGACTGTCAAGTCAACAAAGTGCGCATGTTGAAATCATTGTTTTTGAGTATCTGTTTGACCAGTTAACTTTACATTTTTAAACATCACACCAATACTGTACCCTGCCGCAGATGCTGGCTTTGTGTATGTGTACCTACCTAGCATTTCTTACTTTGTTCATTTTAGAAAGAGTTTTGAATTTTGTCGAAAACATAAAAGCACAAACTAAACACAATGTAGCCATTTAATTGCCCATGTCTGTTTTTGCACACTGTTTCCAAGTACAATTTGATAACCGTATATGCTACACCTACACGTTGGTCTCCTGCCACATTTTGCTTCCTGTAGGTGTACACAGTTATGTATTATTTATTATTATGACGTTTTAGACAAGAGTTGAAATATTAAGGTTGAAAAGATTGCCAAAAATAAAAAAGAATAATTCAAAATGTATGGTGAAAGAGAAATTACACCATTGAACATGGTAGGATATAAAAACCAATCATGCAGTGGGAAAAAAATGTGTGATCCACTCGTGGCAGCAAAAAAATCATCACTAGCACGGTCACGGCCAGACAATAAAGATGTCCACCGCACGGAGCAACATAACAGGACTGAGGGATGGTAAAGGAAAGGAAAGCCTTAACAGTAGGGAGCAGGGGATGGGGACACCTCCTGACACTGTATACTCCTGAATATTGCATATTTATATATACTGTATGTCCCCTAACTCTGACCTGTGTCTGTCCCTCACTGTCCTGACACCCTATGCAGGTACTTCCCTGCTGCCACCGGCACGTACCTAGTCCCTGCTTGTCACCTAAGGTAACCCTGGCTAGCGCATTGCCCAGCAAGGGCACTAGCCTCACCACAACACAGGGAAAGTTGACAGACCAGGGATACAATACTTGAGAAAGCAGCTCAGCTCCAAAGCTACCAAATTGCTCAGCTCCTAAAAATCAGACCTCCAGCAGACAAACAGGAGCAATCCACACACCAGGGTGGTCTTGTATAGAATAAACTCTATAAAGGATGTCAAGTGATGGATAATGTGCCTATATAAAGGATGAGGAGAGTGGTCAGCAAAACTACATCACTTGACCAGTAGCAGCAGAGAAAGACATTAACCCAGGTCTGAAGGAAATAAACATGTTTAATATATTCCATAGACTCCTGCATTGCAACTCATGACAACCACTGGCACCAGATGCTGTCCAGGCAGTAATACTAGCAAACACAAGTTACAGTAGGCCTCCATGAACTCTGGAAGGGTTATTAGTGGGGAAAAAGTGTAGAGCATTATGGAGTCTATAGCACATCACTCTTCGCAATCTCAGCAGGATAATGTTACCTCTGACAGTGACACTGTCAGTTTGAGTCAGTGTGTATTGGACTGCAAATGTCTTAGGCTGCTTTCACATCAGCGATTTTTTTCAATTGCGGCAGATCCGGCAGTTTTGCCGCATCTGCTACGTAATGGCTCACTTGCGGCAAGACTGCGTTCAGCCACATTCATTCCCTATGGGACTTGCGGTCATGTGCAGCACTTGCGGTTTTGCTGGATCCGGCAAATGTGGCACTTGTGGCAAAGGAAAAAACTGCTAGCAGCGTTTTTCTTCGTGCCGCAAGTATCCAGAAAAATTGAAATGAGCGGTATTTTATTACCGAGATACCATCCGTTTCTTCTGTGACATCTTTTTGACAATATTAAGGTTGTGATGACATTAAAGGTTAACTTGTTATACAATATATAACCCCCATCCTGGGTCCCTGCCTTTCGTATAACATCTGTCCCCTCACCTGTACCCTTTTCAGGTATATATGTCCCCCAACCTGGGTTTGTTTCTTTATTTATGCTTTGTGTCCTTTACTTACCATCACATATCAAAATATAAGATTTACTTACAATCAAAAGATTCTTATATTGTAATCAATGACCTTTTTTTGTTTTGTTCTTTTTTCATCCCCGGATTCAGTCATTACAACTACACAAAGACCAACAACTACAACCATGCCACCGCCTATCACAGAGCGCCCAACAACTACAACCATGCCACCGCCTATCACAGAGCGCCCAACAACTACAACCATGCCAACTACTACTAGAAGTATGCTACTCATCTTACTGAACTTGTATATTTGTGTTCCTTCTTTGGCCTCTATGTCTGGATTAGTTTCAATAGAAGTTCTCATTTGAAATTAATTTTAGCAAAATCAGCCCAACACAACCAAAACTACCCACTCGATTTTTTCTCTTCCCCTGATTGCTTTTCTTCAATGGACATCTGATACCTTCGGACAAGTTGATACCTTTATATGCAATGATGATGATAATAATACTCATATCTGCTAAACATAGGAAAGAAACCCTGCTGGTGTCTTCCTCAATACTGCAGCCCAGACATGTATTACAGTTATCGGTGTGCTCTCGTACCATGTGGATGTCCAGGTAAGTACGATTTGCCCCAATATTATTTAACCATGTGATTATTTTATAGCAGAATTTTACACTTACCATACAGAATGAGTTTATCCTAAACAGGTAAAAATATTTAATGGGCTTCATCAGTGGCCCTGATTCACTCCTTTCTGAACTATTGTGATTTTCTTTTAATTGGCCTCCTCCGCACTAGACTGTCCCCTCTCCAGTCCATCCTTAATGCAGCAGCCAGGATCACCTATCTAGCTAAACGTTACTCAGACACCTCCGCTCTGTGCCAGTCATTGCACTGGCAGCCTATATATTATAGGATCCAATTCAAGCTGCTTGTTCTCACCCACAAAGCTCTTCACTGTGCAGCACCTCCCTACCTCTCCTCCCTCATCTCTGTCTATCACCCCACCCGTTTTCTTCACTCTGGTAGTGACTTCAGACTCACTTCTGCATTAATCCGAACCTCCCACTCCCGGCTCGAAGACTTCTCCCGAGCTGCACCATTTCTCTGGAATGCTCTACCCCAAGAAATTAGGTGTATCCACAACTTACATAGTTTCAGGCGATCCCTAAAAACACATCTTTTTAGGGCGACCTATCATGATCCCTAGTCAAAGTCATCTAGACATAGCCCATGTTGCTCCACCAGTCTCAAGTGGATCACAAATAATGGCTGGTGGCCACTTATACTGCTCTTATCTGTTCCCATCTCCTCAAGTTGACTATACCATCATTGTAAATAATAATGCTGGAGTCAGCGGGTCCCCCTCCAACACAGGTCCGGTTGCGTTCTCTGCGACCCCGATCGTTATGCCCCTGGTCTTGCTCTCCATTTTATATGTCACTCCCATGTCACATACACTGTGTGTGCATTTATCATCACATTTTCCTCCTTTATTGCAATGAATTAACTTTTTTTGTGTTTTTATTTTTTCATCTCTGGGTTCAGCCACGACTACACAAAGATCAAAAACTACAACCACATCATCTACTACTATAGAACACCCAACAACTACAACCATGTCATCTCCTACCACAGAACACCCAACAACTACAACCATGTCATCTACTACCACAGAACACCCAACAACTACAACCATGTCATCTACTACTGGGAGTATGTTACTCATCTTACTAATCTTATCTAATTGTGTTGCTTCTTATGTCCCTATGTCTGGATTATTTCCAATAGACGTTCTCCATTTAAATAATTTATGGAAACCTCAACCGAACACGGGCAAAACGACCTACCTGCTTATTACTGTTCCCCTCCTTCCTTTTTTGCATTGGGACATCATGTTGATACCTTTATGTAGAATGATGAGGATAATAATATTCATATCTGCTAAACACAGGACAGAAACCCTGCTGGTGTCTTCCTCAATACTGCAGCCCATACATGTTTTTCAGTTATCGGTGTCCTCTCGTCCCATGTGAATGTCCACGTAAGTACGATTTGCCCCAATATTATTTACTCATGTGGTTACTTTATAGCAGAATTTGACACTTTCCATATAGAATGAAGTGACTCTATACAGAGGTGACTATTTCATTTCTGGACATTTTATTGTATACAGCAAATCACAGCTCGAGATTTTGAATTTTTAATTCACCAAATTTGATTAATTGTCCGTAAAATCCGATTCCCGGTGAACCAATTTACTGTGAGATCAACGTATTCCAAAACCTCCAATGTTACAGATAATATAGTTATGACCCTGTGATGTCTCTTAAGGTTCCGTTACACAGTACAACTTAGCACCGATGTCGTCAGCGATCTCGGGAGCGCGCTGATTTTTTAGACACCTGTGCAATATCCCTGGTGAGATGTCACACGTCTATATATAGTGGACAACTCTCCAACGATGTTGTGAGCAGGAATTGTTGGCAAACCCCAAGACCGATCCCTGCTCATTGCTGTGAATGGGTGAAGTCGTCCATGATATCGTTATCGCGGTGTCACACAGAACAATTCACCAGGTTGGTTACATTGAAGTTGTGAATGCACAAAAACCTGTCAACTCCGACTTGACCTATTATCGTTGTTGAATCAATCGTTTACACGCTACGGCACAACAACGATGTCGTTTCAACATCGTTCCAGACGTCACTTTTGAACGATGTCGGGAACGATGTTGAGCCGTGTAACGGTACCTTTAGCTGAACTTCTTTCAAGCTCCTTATCGCAAATACAGTCTTAGTAATGTGAAAGTGACCCGATCATGTATGGCTATTGGTAAACAGATAGTAGTTATATTTCACAGCTTTGCTGTCATACACACTTTCTGTAGTTTCTTCAGTGTTTATAGCTTTCTTTCACTATTTCTATTATTGAGCTGTGACTTGTGACATCCTCTCCCCAATTTGATTCATCATTAAATGGCTGCTGCATTCCCTCCCTCTGCTTTTATACAGGCTGTGAAAGTCTTTGCCGATTGGCTGTGTTATTTAATGGGATGTGATAGCACTAGTAATGGGTGAACCCCTAAATGTTTGGGTTTAGCGGACCCAACCGGATTTCTATTAAAGTTTGAGGCCGAACAAAACTCGAAATTGAGTGTGAACCCCGAACTGGGACTTTAAAGGCATGAGATGGCGGCTGAGGGCGGTGTAAAAAGAAAGGGCATAGTGATTAAACAGCAGCATTATACGTATCCGGGCGTCCTGCCACTTGTATTTCTGAGTATTCATTGGTGAGTGGCTCAACAGCCAATCACAAACACTATCACAGAGAGTGGGCATCTGTGATTAGTAGTTAGAGTAATCTGGAAACAGCCGATACATTCTAGCATGGTAGATGCTAGAATATATGGGTTGTTTTCAGGTTACTCCAACAGCCAATCATCGGTGTCCACTCTCTTTGACAGCATCTGTATTTGGCTGTTGGGCCCCTCACCCATTGACTGACATCACAATGCTCAACAAATAAATAAATAATTAACATGTGCATCCTCGGATGATATACAACTGAAGTAGACGCTGGAGTCAGCGGGCCGCCCCTCCAACACCGGTCCGGTTGTGTTCTCTGCGACCCCAATCGTTATGCCCCTGGTCTTTCTCTACACTATATATGTCACACCCACATTACATACACTGTGTGTCCATTGATCATCACATTTTCCTCTTTTATTGAAATTAATTAACTTTTTTTGTGTTTTTATTTCTTCATCTCTGGATTCAGCCACGACTACACAAAGACCAAAAACTACAACCATACCAACTACTACCACAGAACACCCAACAACTACAACCATGTTATCTACTACCACAGAACACCCAACAACTACAACCATGCCACCTACCACAGATCACCCAACAACTACAACCATGCCACCTACCACAGATCACCCAACAACTACAACCATGTCATCTACTACCACAGAACACCCAACAACTACAACTGCACCATCTACTACCACAGAACACCCAACAACTACAACCATGCCACCTACTACTGGGAGTATGTTACTCATCTTACTAAACTTATCTATTTGTGTTGCTTCTTATGTCTCTATGTCTGGATTATTTCCAATAGACGTTCTCCATTGAAAATAACTTATGGAAAACTCAACCGAACACAGGCAAAACGACCTACCTGCTTATTACTATTCCCCTTCTTCCTTTTCTGCATTGGGACATCATGTTGATACCTTTATATACAATGATGATGATAATAATATTCCTATCTACTAAACATAGGACAGAAACCCTGCTGGTGTCTTCCTCAATACTGCAGCCCAGACATGTATTACAGCTATCGGTGTCCTCTCGTCCCATGTGAATGTCCACGTAAGTACGATTTGCCTCAATGTTATTTATTCATGTGGTTACTTTATAGCAGAATTTTACACTTTCCATATAGAATGAAGTGACTCTATACAGAGGGGAATATTTCATTTCTGGACATTTTATTGTATACAGCAAATCACAGCTCGAGATGTTAAGAGATTTTGAATTTTTAATTCACCAAATTTGACTAATTGTCCAGAAAATCCGATTCCCGGTGAACCAATTTACTGTGAGATCAATGTATTCCAAAAGCTCCAATTTTACAGATAATATAGTTATGACCCTGTGATGTCTCTTAAGACTAAACTTCCTTCAAGCTCTTTATCGCAAATACAGTCTTAGTAATGTGAAAGGGACTTCATCATGTACGGCTATTGGTAAACAGACAGTAGCTGATTCTCTCTGTGGTGCTGTCATACACACTTTCTGTACAGTTTCTTCAGTGTTTATAGCTTTCTTTCACTATTTATATCATTAATCTGTGAGTTGTGACATTCTCTCCCCAATTTGATTCATCATTAAATGGCTGCTGCATTCCCTCCCTCTGTTTTTATACAGGCTGTGATAGTCTTTGCCTATTGGCTGTGTTATTTAATGGGATGTGATAGCACTAGTGATCGGTGAACCTGTCAATGTTCAGGTTCGGCGGACCTTACCAAACCTTTTTAAAAATTCGAGTTCGGGGCAGAACGTGACTCAAACTTGAGTCTAAACCACAAACTCGGACTTCAAAGTTATGAGATGGGGGCTGAGGGGGCTGTAAAAAGAAAGAAGATAGTCATTAAACAGCAGCATCATACTTACCGGGGCGTCCTGCCGCTAGTACTTCCGGGGCCACTCATTAACTTCCTGAGTATTCACTGGTGAGTGGCTCAACATCCAATCACAAACACTATCACAGAGAGTGGGCATCTGTGATTGGCTGTTAGGTTCCTCACCGATTGACTGACATCATAATGCTTTAAAAATAAATAAATAATTAAAATGTGCATCCTCGGATGATATACAAGGGAAGTAGACACTGGAGTCAGCGGGCCCCCCTCCAACACCGGTCCGGTTGCGTTCTCTGCAACCCCGATCATTATGTCCCTGGTCTTGCTCTACATTATATAAATCACTCCCACATCACATATGCTACGTGTCAATTGATTATCATCACATTTTCCTGTTTTATTGCAATGAATTAACTTTTTTTGTGTTTTTATTTTTTCATCTCTGGATTCAGCCACGACTACACAAAGACCAAAAACTACAACCACATCATCTACTACTATAGAACACCCAACAACTACAACCATGTCATCTACTACCACAGAACACCCAACAACTACAACCATGTCATCTACTACTGGGAGTATGTTACACATCTTACTAGTCTTATCTAATTGTGTTGCTTCTTATGTCTCTATGTCTGGATTATTTCCAACAGAAGTTCTCCATTGAAAATAATTTATGGAAAACTCAACCGAACACAGGCAAAACGACCTACCTGCTTATTACCATTCCCCTCCTTCCTTTTCTGCATTGGGACATCATGTTGATACCTTTACAAAGAATGATAATGATAATAATATTCCTATCTACTAAACATAGGAAAGAAACCCTGCTGGTGTCTTCCTCAATACTGCAGCCCATACATGTTTTTCAGTTATCGGTGTCCTCTCGTCCCATGTGAATGTCCACGTAAGTACGATTTGCCTCAATGTTATTTATTCATGTGGTTACTTTATAGCAGAATTTTACACTTTCCATAGAGAATGAAGTGACTCTATACAGAGGTGAATATTTCATTTCTGGACATTTTCTTGTATACAGCAAATCACAGCTCGAGATGTGAGGAGATTTCACCAAATTCACCAAATTTGCCTGATTTTTTCGGAAAATTCGATTCTCGATGATATCATTGTGTTCCAAATCCTCTAATGTTACAGATAATGTAGTTATGACCCTGTGATGTCTCTTAACACAGAACGTCTTTCAAGCTCTTTATCGCAAACACAGTCTTAGTAATGTGAAAGGGACCCGATCATGTAACAGATAGTAGCTATATTTCACTGTTTTGCTGTCATACACACTTTCTGTACAGTTTCTTCAGTGTTTATAGCTTTCTTTCACTATTTCTATTACTGAACTGTGAGTTGTGACATTCTCTCCCCAATCAGATTCATCCCTAAATGGCTGCTGCATTCCCTCCCTCTGCTTTTATACAAACTGTGATAGCACTATGGAATGAAAAAAAAAAAATACTTTTTGAAAAGTGAAAAGTTCTTAGACTGAGCAGGGTGGCTGATAATTTTTTTAAAAATTAAACAAAAAAAAATTTTTTAGATTACGACATAAATGTACCATAGCCTATGAGTGGAGTAAATTTCTTGTTGTGGTGCACAACAAATGAAAGATGCACCAAATTAAGAGGTCCATGCCTCTTAGGGTACCGCTACACGTCTCAACATTGCATGCAATTTCACTTGCAACTTACTGGTTGCAGTGAAATCATGGACACATTGTTCCATTTTGTGGCTGTGTACAAATGTAAAAATGTGTTCATGATTTCACTGCAACCAGTAAGTTGCAAGTGAAATTGCATGCAATGATGCGACGTGTAACGGTGCCCTTGGTGTATGTGGTGCATCATACTCCAGCACACTCTTCATCAAGGCTTACATACAAAACACCAGTCGTGATGAATTGGGATCATATGGCTATAAAAAGTTCTTTAATAAATGGCTCTTAGATAAATAGGGGGAATGAAATATCGTGACGGGAAAATGGCTGTGTCAAATAGACACTAGATATAAAGACTAGCGATGAGCAAGTCAGTCTGTTTTTTAGGACTTTGGATTTTCTATTGGCATCCTGTGTGTCTTGCCCCTTTTCAAGATGGTGTCCGCTGCTTCGCTCTTGCACATGTGATCCTCCTCTCTGCCTTTATAAAGCTCAGCCTACAATCTAGCCATACTTGAGTATTCAGTTGAGTTCTTAGCTTCCTGTGATCCTCAACTGAACCTCATCTGGCAATTCCACTTTGACTTTTCCTGTGTCTGCAGTCCTTCTCCGGCTTCCACACCTGCTCAGTGCTTCTCTTGCGCACCTGCTTCTGTGCTGGGTGTCTCAGATTTTGCATTAGCCTGTCTGTCCTGTGAAATGTAAGCTCTGTGTGCCTGTAAGCTTTGCAGCTTCCCTGTTAGTTTTGTGCAGTTTTAGTTTCTCTGGACTTTACTGGACTTTTTCTTAAACTACACTGCACATTTTCAAGTTCAGGACTTGTTCTTGTGACTAATTTTCCCAGGTCTTCCTTGGAATTACCAAACTCATAGACTGTGTCTGATGTGGATTGCTTTTAAAGAGACTTTCACGTTTGTTGCTGTTTGAAGATCTTGCTCACTTGCTGCATCTCAAGATATGCTAAATGCAATCCATCATCTGTTATCAGGATGGGGAGTGGCTGAGGATTGTGTTATAACTTGGGGTTACTAATCGTTGTTTACTTTCTTGACCATTAATGTCTTTTTTTCAGCAACAACCAAAAAACCGATGACCACCTCCATAACCACAAAGCCCACAACACCCCCTCCATGTCTGTGTACCTGCTTCGGTCACTTAATTAAGTACTGTCTCCGGCCATCCTACTGTTCTCCATGTACAAGTGAGAAATATTCTTATTTATTTTACTTCTTAAAGAGGATCTGTCACCCCCCTGGTGCTTTCAAAAGTGACAGCACCACTGAATGCAGCGTGCATACTGTATTCAAGGAAGCTGTATACTAAGGCTCTAGCCCCTCTGTACCCTGAAAAAACACTTTGCAAACTTTACAGTTAAGAAGTCCCGTGGTTCAGGTCTGATTAAGAGGTCCACGCTGCTGGCAGAGTCCTCCCGCCTCCTCCTTGTGTGTTCCGCCCCCTCTTTGTGTCTGCCACCACCTCCTCTTCTCCTGGGTCTGCCCTCCTCTCCTGCTCCCGACATCACAAGGATCAGGAGCAGAAGAGGAGGGCAGACCCAGAAGAAAAGGAGGTGGCGGCAGACACATAGAGGGGGCGGAATATGCAAGGAGAAGACAGAGAGGATTGTGCTAGCAGAGAGGACCTCTTAATCAGATCCGACCCATGGGACCTCTTAACTGTAAAGTTTGCAAAGTGTTTTTTTGGGGTACAGGGGGGCTAGAGCCTTAGTACACAGCTTCCCTGAATGCAGTATACACGCTGCTTTCAGTGGTGCCGTCACTTTTGGAAGTACCAGGGGGGTGACAGGTCATCTTTATTAATAATATTGATTTGGTGGATTCTTCTATTCCCTTTAGATATTAATTATTAAACAGTATAGTAGTCACTTAGTTGCATATATTTTCTACTACTTATTAGTTGATATTTTTATTCTCATGATTTTTCAATATTAATTTAACATTTTCATCTGTTACAATAAATAAGGTCAGACTGTTCACCAAAGAGTCTTAGGAGGGTGCTAAGGGTTTTGGATACCAACATATCTCTCCAAGCTTAGTATAGTCAATGATTTTGGACTAATCATGATATGTTCTGAAGGCACAATGATGACTTGTTTATGAAGAAATTAAAGATAGACATTAAACATGCAATGTCTAAATGGAGGATGGGTCCTATGAATAATTTTTGTTGGTAAACTCTAAGTGAGGATGGATGTACGAAAAAGTAGCTCTTGACAAGCCTTTAATTAGATAAGATTTAGTTTTGGCATCCAAGTCTTCAGTTGGCCATTGTAGCATCGTGATCTTTGTATATCGTTCTCAAAATAAGGTGCAAAATACATGACCAATCACAACTATGGGTATGGAAATAGTAAAATAAATTAAAGAGCAATGCAAGAAAACAGTAAAAACTGGAGAAGAAAAAGAATGGACTGAAAAATGGTGTAATAATTAGTGGAGTGAACTTGCTGATTTTCGAAGTTCCACTTTCTTCAAATTTGGCTATATTTGCTGCAAATCCAATGTTTGCCTTGAAATTGCACCGAACCTCTTCTTCATAGACGTAGGATAGCCTCCTCTTTCGGCTCACCTGTTCGGCCACCGGAGCCCTCGTCTTGTCCTCTGCACATATCTATTTGGCCTCTTCTTTCTTTCAATATGTGATGTCTGACATCTTCACTGCACTGGAACTCCCAATGCAAAGTTGACCTCTGGTGTTACAATGTTTATCATGATGTCACTACATCACGATATGCATCATCTGAGGTCAAGTAATAAACACATTGGAGGATAAGAAAGACATTTCTTTGAAGTGGATCCCGATAGAAACTGTGGAGACATGAGGGTCAGTGGGTGCTCTCCTCTGATGGCCTGGGCGTCTTTAGAAAGAGGGGTTGGGGCTCATCCCACTGAACACCCATGCACCTTTTCCATGGGCAGAACACCACTCAGAGAATACAGGGAGAAGGTATCACTCCCTGGTGAGACTTTATTAGGCCAACATCAGTCAATGGTATATAGTACATTCCAGCAAGGCCATATGATGGTGCAAGTGACAGAGTCTCACCCTTCCACTGGCTCATCAAGGATCATAACCTCCACAACGTCTGGTGCTCCAAAACTAACTACCCCTAGCAGCAGCAACCCACGTCTGTTGGGCACCCACTCAGAGGCGGTAGCAATACATTTAGTAATCCAACTGAGCATAGTAAGGTATGTGGCCAGGTGCCTAGATTCCCCCAACATGGGTTCTCTAAATGAATTTGTGGGCTCAGTATGGACCAGAAGAGCAGTTCTATAATTGACCAGTTGAAACCATGGTCCCTAGGCTGAGGTCCTGTAGAATCACACCATGGACAGAAGCAGTGACTTTTTATATCCCACAGCTCGCATTTCAAGGCATTATGCCCCACAGGATTGGAGGGAAGATAATCATGACTGTTCCCTCATTGTTTGCTAGTTTAATCTGACTACATATATGTAGTCTCACACGAAACAATGGCTCATGTCCCTTCATTTCCAGAACAACGGAATAGCATGTCTGGCATAATTAAGAATAGTTCACCCCCCCACCCCCACGATACAAATATCGTTAACGATGCAGCAACAATTCTGTGACAAGCAAACGATACTTGCGGTCGTTAGATTGCCTACATCGTTCAGTTCTCAATTGTCAAAGTCGTTAACGACATCGTTATCATGGTGTCACACACACCGATGCTGCAGGTTGGACGAATAATCATTGTCTGGCTTGTGATCCGGTTCAAAAACCTGCGATTAACGATCTGCCCAATTATCGTTGATGGTATGTACATGTCACACTAAAGGACGTCGTTTGAATGACTGAAAACCTGTGACGTTGCAATGATATCGTTAACGATATCATAGCATGTAACGGGCCCTTTAAGGTGAACATAGCTTTAAGCTATGAAATGGCTGTCCAAAAAATTCAGGAAAAAAAAATGACTCTTCAAAAGAGCTTCAGAAAACCTTTCTGGATGAAAATGATCCAAAAACTCAGGGTTTTTGACCATTTAAAATATCCTGGGTGTGAACATAAGGTTCCTTCTCTAGACCTTGAGTTTTGGGACTGACCATGTAAATAATATGTTGAGTTAATATTCCTCTTGTTGGTCAGTGATGGCTATTTTAGAGCTTAAAATTTTTTTTCGAGAAAAAAAGGAGCTCACAGAGAAGAGAAACTCCTCAAAGTTAGTGGTGGTGGATTGCGAATGGTACTTCTGAGAAACATCGGAAAATATTGTAAAATTAAGAGGATTCTTCCATGATAATTCTATGACCAGTTTATTTCTGAATCCTTTTCTTGAATTGTTGAGTTTAATCAAGTTTTATCTCTATCAGCACCGCAGCCACCAACGTCTTCCACTACTTTAATCACAATGATCAATGAGTCCACCGAGAACTCGCCACCATCAACAACGGGTGAGTATAGTAAGTCCATGTTCTACAAACATTTGATGTTAATGTATAGTGTAAGATCTTCAAGGTAATGATGACTTCCCCATACATATCATTTCGCAATTCAATTCAGGAGGATCACAAACTGTTTGAGTTTGGTAGACCCAGATGGACTTTTCTTTAACTCAGACTTTACATTTATGAATTGGGGACTGAACATCAACTCATACTTACCAGGTCCCCGCTATTATATTTCTGGGACCGCTCACTAACTTCCTGATTATTCACTGGTGAGGGGTGTCTGTGATTGGCTGTTGCACCCCTCACCCATTGACTGACATCATAGTAGTGTAAAAATAAATAAATTGCCAAAAATACATTGACGTTCTGCGTCATGTTTTTTTAATTCTCTACCCGGTTCTTCCTGTTACCTCGGTGCGGTGGCATCAGGGTGATAGAAGGGGTTAATGACAGCTAATGATTGTCAGCTGGTCATTAAGTCCAGATTGATAATGTCAGGCTTATATGAGACCCGCCCATTAACAAACCTGTAAGGGAATAGATAAAAAACACAACACAAAAAGAAAAATCCTTAATTTATAATAAATCACAGAGAAATTTTTTTTACTTGATATAAAATAGGACAGACAGCCCTCATTTTCCAATTATTACCCCACACATACTCCTCTGACAATAATCCACAATCATGGTCCCATGAAGCTCACTCGCCTCTGCTACATCCAGATTCTGCATAGAGGGAACAAAAAGCGTCCTCTCCCTGCAGAATATGTGATCACACTGAGTGCCCGAGGAGCAGATGATTACACCTATTCATTCTAATACCAGAACAAATAGAAATGTATCAACTAGCTCAATCCCTACACCTAATGTGAATAAAACAAGGATAACCTACCACTGGTGATTAGTGAACCTGCCGGAGTTTGGGTTCGGCGGACTCGCCCAGACTTTTTTGGAAGTCCGAGTTTGGGGTCAAATGTGACACGAACTTAACTTAACTTAACTTTGACTTTAAAGTTATGGGGGCTGTAAAAAAAAATAGTTATTAAACAGCAACATCATACTTAGCGGCATCCGGGAGTCCCATGCACTTGTACTTCCGGTCCGCTCATTAACTTCCTGCAGAGGGGCCTGACAGCCAATCACAGACGCTGTCACAGAGAATTGGCATCTTTGATTGGCTCGATTCTCAGGGCAGCGCAGATAAAGTGTTTCTCACTCAATGGGGTCATCTGAGTTCACCGCTCAGCTATGAACTCAGATCATCAGTCGCTCATTATATCTTGTATCTACTAATTTGGTAAAGAAAAAAAATATATATACATTTTCCAATTTATTGCATTACTAAACTATGTTTGTTCTATGTAGTGTCTACAGCACCTATGTTGCCATGGTATGGATTACTTCTTATCGCATTGGCTGTTTCAATTATTGTACCTGCCCTGCTGTGTTCATACTTTCTGGTAAGTCATTTGTTCCATCTATCAATTAAAAATATCAAGTAAAAATTTAAAAAAAAAATCTAAATATACTGGAAGTTTTAAAGATGGTTGCATCTTTTTACAAACTTTACTTTAGGTAACATAATTTCTTCATATGAGAATTATTTGCTGTTGACTTAGGTCAATTATAATCATGATTAATTACAGTACAAATTAACAGGAAAAAAGCCTTTGCTTTACTTTGCGCCAAAGTCATGAATTGTGTGAAGTATGTTGATGAATTTGGAACCAAAACATCAGCTAATACCCCTACAAAAAAAGAATGTGATGAATTGAGTCTAAAATCTGGAGTGTTCTAAAGATGAGAGTTTCCATGACCATCAGACTATGACTGGCCGCTTTCTGACCGATGGGTACTCCCGCTTTGCGATTCCCCATATTGACATGTTGGCAGTGACCTGATTCACCAATGTTTTGGAGTCAGTAAAGATAGTCTCGCAAGTGTGAGCTTCATATTTCCTTTTCGGAAGACTGGTGGGGCCAACATCTTTATAGTTGTGTTGAAAGAGTCTTACAATGACTTAAAGCCCCACTCCCAATGTTTTGGAGAAAAGTCATCCAAAAGCCTTTTTTTATGGGACCGGCGGTCCATCTAATTATATGGAATGGCGGTTTATTTAATGATATGGAAAGACAGTCCATCTTGATGATGTCTGGGAGAGAAGAGTCTAGCCTGTTGAATTTTGATGGTCAATCCTTTTGTTTGGTGTGAACATGAGCCTGTTCCAAAGAAGTCGGGCTCCATTGTTCTCAAACAAAAATTCAGGAGTGCTCAGCCCTCTGTTGTATTTGACTGCTGGATAAGGTGGCTTTCCCCTCAACGAAAGGTAAATGATGTAGGCACAGCTTATTCATTACCTGTAACATCTAGTGTGGATATCTCAGGAATCTAATGGCGTAGGGCAAAGACAAGACAGAGACTTAAGTTAAATTCTATATTATCAGATGTAGATATCTGTGTGCTAGAGGGAAGGAATAGCGCAAATAGGGTCTTATCTGGGATGTAGAGGGTGTAATGTGGTGTTGTTGCACTCACCTGGAACGGTGGTGCCAGTCACAACACCCTGATAGGCTCGACCGGCTGCGGCATCTCCTGTTGAAAATATTGCGATAGAGGGAGGAATAGGAGTTGGAGTGCGCTGCCCAGACATCAAAATGAATCCAAAGAATTTTCCCCATTTCCCGTTTATTGAGTCTCAACGCGTTTCGTGAGTGACCCTCACTTCTTCAGGAGACATAGACATGATGTCTATGTCTCCTGAAGAAGTGAGGGTCACTCACGAAACACGTTGAGACTCAATAGACGGGAATTGGGGAAAATTCTTTGCATTCATTTCGATGTCGGGGCAGCGCACGCCAACTCCTGTTCCTCCCTCTATCGCAATATTATCAGATGTGCAAGACAGTTCATAAACACAGCAGAGCTGATAAGAATCAACCCCGTGGAGAAGGAGTAACTAAGATGATGCACAGAGAAGACAGAGCAGAAGCAAAATACTCAAGCAAGGTCTGGAAGACAGACTTAGTCTTAAATAAGCAGGAAAGCAGGAACCCATGGGCAGGACTAGTTAGCAGACACCATCTTAGATAAGGGTGAGGAGACACAGAAGGTAACCTGGAAAAGCCAGAATCCTGACATTACCTCCTATTGGCACCTGCTGTTCTCTTCCTTCTTGAGGGGAGATAATTTGTATATCTTTTTTTCTCCAACAATTATTACCTAGCCCGTGCTACCAGTTATATCAGCTGGAAGTCTTCTCAAAAAGAAACAGTACCCTTGGGGTTAAGAGTTTAGAAACATAGTATGACACAATCTGTTCCACATTAGTTACTTGAAATACCCTGACAATGACATTCTCTCCTTACTTCACAGGTAAGAAAACTTAGTAAGTGCCGTGGTGCGGCCAATTTAAGAAATCCACGAGACACATCTGAATCGTGCATAGGAACGTGGACAGAAGTAACCCTTTAGATTTCATAGCCTCATTAAACCGGAATGGGATTTCCAGAAATATGGGGGGGGGGCTGAACTCCTCAAAAGGGGCCGAGCTGCGGAATCGGCCTTAGATGTAGAGCCACTACTGTGAAGACCACTGACAGAGCATCAACTCTCCAACCCATATACTCTACTAATCCATTGGATTACCGGGATGAGATGCCCAACAATCACATTCTGATGGCTTATATAGGACATTGCAATTTTCGAGCTGTCATCAGCTTCTTGTACTGAAAATTACTAGTGTCAGCTTTATATTTATTATTAGTCTGGAAGCTGATATCTGAACATTCAAGGTTTAATTCTGCTCAAAAAAATGGAAATATTTTATACAAATAAGACATAAAGGAGAGACAACTTGACTTTGGGGATATTTTCAAGACTTTTAAAATATGTTTAATTTATTTTATTGAGAGTTGTACATGTAAAGACTTATTTTTGTTAGGTGTATTTGACTTTTTTTGATGTCGTACATTTTATATATTTATTGATTCTTAATATAAAAGTATTTAATAAAAATTAATATTCCATCATTGTACATTTCACACTTGTATTTTTTCTCCAGAGTCCTAAAACCTTATGCTACCGGATCAGGCCTGTCTCCATAGACTCAGAGTGGGGATGCAGATACATGCTGGAGCCTTACAAATGCATCCTTTTGACCTCCTCTCCGGACAGACAAAGTTAAACAGTCTGATATCACTGGATGGGGCCAAAAATTGAAAGGGCTTCAATGGGGCTAGGCTGGATCTGGCTTTCACACTGAGCATGCCCAGAGCCCCTACCAACACCCTCCCATTTAGGCATGTCCTATGTAAGTTTTCCACTTCTCTGATGGATCCCGCCAAAAATACGCATGCAACCGTATGCAACCGCAGCATTTTTGTGCCTAATCCGACACTCAGATCATTCATAATACCAGTTTCTAATTAGGAAGTCAAGCAGGGCACCACCATAGATCTTGGGATCCTCTTCTTTTATGTATATGCGCCGCTCAGTACGGCTTTGTGTCTAGGGTGTACTGACTTTAGGTAGCATCCAGCAAATTAAAGTCCATCAAGAAAGAGAAAAGGGTTCTCAACCATTTTTGGTGCCGATAGTCTCCTTTATTTCGGTGCCGTATTACAGGTAGCAGGGAGGGGAGGTGGAAGACAGCAGACAATGATTGTTTTGTGGCTGTCTGGCACTTCAACTGGTCCTATCCAGACTTAGGACCAGTTGAAGTGCCAGACAGGCACAAAACGGGCCGTTTTTCGCCGTCTTCCACCCCGCTACCTGTAATGCGGCACTGAAATAAAGGAGACTATCAGCACCAAAAATGGGTGAGTGCCCTTTTCTCTTTATTGATGGACTTTGATTTGTCAGTCATAATACCACTGTGGTTGCATACAGTTGCCTAAACAAAACCGGATGCGGTCGGACATGTTTTAAGTCTGATCACATCTGAACGCAGGGGTGAAACCAGTCTAATTCAGATATAAGAATTCCTATACAGGCCAAAACCACAACAGTGGCTCTAATCCACAAAAAGGGCAACCGACATGATTAAGTATTGGAGCCAATAGATTGTGCAAAAAGTACAAGCATAAAAGCATAACTTTATTTCAATAATTAAAAATAGATGAAATTAAAAGAAGAGAGGACACTCCTATCAGCTCCTAGAAGGTTGTGTTATACATACGTGTATGTTCAATTATACACAAACCACCAAAATTGTAGTATGTGAAAAAATGTATATGTTGGGTTCACATAAAAGAGTTTCTGATCCTATAAAACTCCTTTATTATGAATCCATAAAGTAGGTTGTGACATGCAGGGTACACAATGATGTGTTTCGGCACCATCTGGACTGCATGGGACAACCATCTTTAAGGATTGACAACAAAGCCATTTTAAGTTATTAGAGAATCCAGCACTTGCACTGTCTTGAAAAGACTTTATTCACCCACAGGCTGATGGGTTATATTGGATTTCTCAGGTTGTAAGTGTCAGGTCTGGTGGTTTTGCACCTGAGCGGGTCCATCGAGCTCTTGGGTGTCGGGTCGCCCATCACCCTTGGTGGCCACGAGGAGCAGGGTGTTGCCTTCAGGGAACGGAGCCTGTGTAGGTGCCCGCTCTGACCAATAGATGTTCTCTGAGTGTCACCTGGAGGCGGCACGCTGCTGCTCCCAGCAAGGGGCCACTCAGGGGACCCTGGTGTTAGATGTTGACAGCAGATATGAGCCTTTTATATTTTATCTGTATACCAATAAAATTAATGTTTTATACCAGATTATGGGCTATAAACTCGTTCTTTAATAGGTTTATAGCAGATATGAGATATTGTATCTGATGGGACAGTCAGATGGTGGGTGGTTCACTCCACTTCACTTCCGTCCTCTCCTCCTCCGGAGGCTCTGTTGGAAGAGGGTGGGGAGTGGGCATTACCTCGGCAGCTCATGTGACTTCTACCATGCTCTGTGCTTAGTTGCTGATTATTTCAGTTGTTTTGGATGGTTTGGCCAGTTCATGTGCTCTGGGGTTTGCTGCTAATTTGCAACTTTCTCTTTCTGTTACTGCTGAGGTGTCCACTTTCGGTTCAAGTAGCCGTTCCTTTTGTGTTGTGCTTTTTGCTTTGCTTCGGTGTGGTTGACCTACCTGCTGCCATGTGTCCGGTCACCAGCTCTATTCACCACCTGCTGTGAACCCCCTTCGCCTGGACCAGGAGGCAGGTGAAGAGTATCCCCAGTCCTCGAGAGTGTGCAGCAGTGTGACGGCTTGTGCCAAGTGTGACCAACACGCTGCACTTTCTGGCAAGCAGCTGGTTATATCCCATCACCCAACTTTAAAGAAAGTATTGCTGCGCTATATGGTTCCAGAGTGAGTGTGAATTCTCTCTAATAAACTGTGTTAATAGGATGATAACAGGTGTAACTCCATAGAATATCCACAGGGTGGTAAGAAGACGCATCACACGAAACGCGCGTCGGGGCCTCCGGATCCTTGAGTTGTTCTGCTCTCCCAATATGGGCTTCCTTACCTTGGATGGTTAACCATTTCTTCTCCATAGGTTTGTTGTGTTTATTTGACCCTTCACACTTTTCTTTGGTTGCTACTTTTCCTTATGGATAGTTTCCGTATATTTCATTTGTTTTCTGACCACTTATACCTACATTTTTCCACTATCATATATTATGCAGTGTAAAATAATATATTTCTTTTTGTGAAAGGTCGAACAAGTGATTCATTATCCGATATGGATTTCTCTTGATTCTTTCCAGTGATTTTCTTTATGCATACGATTATTGATGCACATTCCATTACCGCTTTACTTATGAACACTGTACTCTCCTGCCACCCTGTGGATGATCTTTGGAGTTGCACCTTGTTCTTATCCTATTAACACTTTTATGTGGGCACAGCGTATACAGTATATTTTGCCATAATTTTGCATCTACTATAATTTTGCTGTTTTTTGTATAATTGAACATATAATTACTATGTTATTGTTAAAATAAGCTTATGCTTTTATGCATTTATTTTTTGCACAATCATTGCTTCCAATCCATGCAGGTACTCACTAATCTATTATATCTATTATATAAAACCCGAAGGCCACTTCCGGAGGAGGCCACGCCCACTTCCGTGATGGTCGTCGCCCAGGCTCATCCAGTGCACTGTAGCCAGGCTGCCCCCCGGCTACAGTCACCGACACACGGAACGTTCCGATCTCGGAAGTTCCGTGTGCCCTCCTGCCACTCCCCTCCACCCTCTGCCCTCCAGCCAGTACCTACATACCGGGGGGGGCAGGGGGGCCCATTGCCCGCCACCTCGGAGGGCCACACACACCCTGGGGGTACCCGTGCTCCCTGCCGTGTGCCTGGAGAGGAGGGAGGGCGGGACTTCCTCTCCTGCAGCTCTGCCCGCCCCTCCTCTCCTCCTACACCCGAGGCCCGGCCACCGGTAAGTCTGCAGCCATACAGGCTGCTCTGCCCTTCAACCTGTGTGCCCCCTCTGCCCTCTGTCCTCTGCGTCCTCTGCCCCCTCTGTGTCCTCTGCCCCCTGTCCTGTGCCCCCTGTCCTCTGTGTCCTCTGCCCCCTGTCCTCTGTGTCCTCTGCCCCCTGTCCTCTGTGTCCTCTGCCCCCTGTCCTCTGTGTCCTCTGCCCCCTGTCCTCTGTGTCCTCTGCCCCCTGTCCTCTGTATCCTCTGCCCCCTGTCCTCTGTGTCCTCTGCCCCCTGTCCTCTGTGTCCTCTGCCCCCTGTCCTCTGCCCCCTGTCCTCTGTGTCCTCTGCCCCCTGTCCTCTGTGTCCTCTGCCCCCTGTCCTCTGTGTCCTCTGCCTCCTCTGCCCCCTCTGTGTCCTCTGCCCCCTGTCCTCTGCCTCCTCTGCCCCCTGTCCTCTGTGTCCTCTGCCCCCTGTCCTGTGTCCTCTGCCCCCTGTCCTCTGTGTCCTCTGCCCCCTGTCCTCTGTGTCCTCTGCCCCCTGTCCTCTGCCCCCTGTCCTCTGCCTCCTCTGCCCCCTGTCCTCTGCGTCCTCTGCCCCCTGTCCTCTGTGTCCTCTGCCCCCTGTCCTCTGTGTCCTCTGCCCCCTGTCCTCTGTGTCCTCTGCCCCCTGTCCTCTGTGTCCTCTGCCCCCTGTCCTCTGTGTCCTCTGCCCCTGTCCTCTGTGTCCTCTGCCCCCTGTCCTCTGCGTCCTCTGCCCCCTGTCCTCTGCGTCCTCTGCCCCCTCTGCTTCCTCTGCCCCTCTGTGTCCTCTGCGTCCTCTGCCCCCTCTGCTTCCTCTGCCCCCTCTGTGTCCTCTGCGTCCTCTGCCCCCTCTGCGTCCTCTGCCCCCTCTGTGTCCTCTGCCCCCTGTCCTCTGCCCCCTGTCCTCTGCCCCCTGTCCTCTGCCCCCTGTCCTCTGCGTCCTCTGCCCCTCTGTGTCCTCTTCCCCCTGTCCTCTGCGTCCTCTGCCCCCTGTCCTCTGCGTCCTCTGCCCCCTGTCCTCTGCGTCCTCTGCCCCCTGTCCTCTGCGTCCTCTGCCCCCTGTCCTCTGCCCCCTCTGCGTCCTCTGCCCCCTCTGCGTCCTCTGTGTCCTCTGCCCCCTCTGTGTCCTCTGCCCCCTCTGCGTCCTCTGCCCCCTGTCCTCTGCCCCCTGTCCTCTGCGTCCTCTGCCCCCTCTGTGTCCTCTTCCCCCTGTCCTCTGCGTCCTCTTCCCCGTCCTCTGCGTCCTCTGCCCCCTGTCCTCTGCATCCTCTGCCCCCTGTCCTCTGCGTCCTCTGCCCCCTGTCCTCTGCGTCCTCTGCCCCCTGTCCTCTGCGTCCCCTGCTGCCCCCTCTCCTCTGCGTCCTCTGCCCCCCTCTGTGTCCTCTGCGTCCTCTGCCCTCCTCTGTGTCCTCTGCGTCCTCTGCCCCCTCTGTGTCCTCTGCGTCCTCTGCCCCCTCTGTGTCCTCTGCGTCCTCTGCCCCCTCTGTGTCCTCTGCGTCCTCTGCCCCCTCTGTGTCCTCTGCGTCCTCTGCCCCCTCTGTGTCCTCTGCGTCCTCTGCCCCCTCTGTGTCCTCTGCCCCCTCTCCTCTGCCCCCTTTGTGTCCTCTGCATCCTCTGCCCCCTCTGTGTCCTCTGCCCCCTGTCCTCTGCCCCCTGTCCTCTGCCCCCTCTGTGTCCTCTGCCCCCTGTCCTCTGCCCCCTGTCCTCTGCCCCCTGTCCTCTGCCCCCTCTCCTCTGCCCCCTGTCCTCTGCGTCCTCTGCCCCCTCTGTGTCCTCTGCCTCCTCTGCCCCCTCTGCCTCCTCTGCGTCCTCTGCCCCCTCTGCCCCCTCTGCGTCCTCTGCCCCCTGTCCTCTGCCCCCTGTCCTCTGCCCCCTCTGCGTCCTCTGCCCCCTCTGTGTCCTCTGCCCCCTCTGTGTCCTCTGCCCCCTCTGTGTCCTCTGCCCCCTCTGTGTCCTCTGCCCCCTCTCCTCTGCCCCCTTTGTGTCCTCTGTGTCCTCTGCCCCCTCTGTGTCCTCTGCCCCCTGTCCTCTGCCCCCTGTCCTCTGCCCCCTGTCCTCTGCCCCCTGTACTCTGCCCCCTGTCCTCTGCGTCCTCTGCCCCCTGTCCTCTGCGTCCTCTGCCCCCTGTCCTCTGTGTCCTCTGCCTCCTCTGCCCCCTGTCCTCTGCGTCCTCTGCCCCCTGTCCTCTGCCTCCTCTGCCCCCTCTCCTCTGCCTCCTCTGCCCCCTCTCCTCTGCGTCCTCTGCCCCCTGTCCTCTGCGTCCTCTGCCCCCTGTCCTCTGCGTCCTCTGCCCCCTGTCCTCTGCGTCCTCTGCCCCCTGTCCTCTGCGTCCTCTGCCCCCTGTCCTCTGCGTCTTCTGCCCCCTCTCCTCTGCGTCTTCTGCCCCCTGTCCTCTGCGTCCTCTGCCCCCTCTCCTCTGCGTCCTCTGCCCCCTGTCCTCTGCCCCCTGTCCTCTGCGTCCTCTGCCCCCTGTCCTCTGCGTCCTCTGCCCCCTGTCCTCTGCGTCCTCTGCCCCCTGTCCTCTGCGTCCTCTGCCCCCTGTCCTCTGCGTCCTCTGCCCCCTGTCCTCTGCCCCCTGTCCTCTGCGTCCTCTGCCCCCTGTCCTCTGCGTCCTCTGCCCCCTGTCCTCTGCGTCCTCTGCCCCCTGTCCTCTGCGTCCTCTGCCCCCTGTCCTCTGCGTCCTCTGCCCCCTGTCCTCTGCGTCCTCTGCCCCCAGTCCTCTGCGTCCTCTGCCCCCTGTCCTCTGCGTCCTCTGCCCCCTGTCCTCTGCGTCCTCTGCCCCCTGTCCTCTGCGTCCTCTGCCCCTGTCCTCTGCGTCCTCTGCCCCCTGTCCTCTGCGTCCTCTGCCCCCTGTCCTCTGCGTCCTCTGCGTCCTTTGCCCCTGTCCTCTGCCCCCTGTCCTCTGCGTCCTCTGCCCCCTGTCCTCTGCGTCCTCTGCCCCCTGTCCTCTGCCCCCTCTCCTCTGCCCCCTGTCCTCTGCCCCCTGTCCTCTGCGTCCTCTGCCCCCTGTCCTCTGCGTCCTCTGCCCCCTCTGTGTCCTCTGCCCCCTGTCCTCTGCGTCCTCTGCCCCCTGTCCTCTGCCCCCTCTGTGTCCTCTGCCCCCTGTCCTCTGCGTCCTCTGCCCCCTGTCCTCTGCGTCCTCTGCCCCTGTCCTCTGCCCAGCCGCCTCTGCCCCCTTTCCTCTGCGCTGACCACTCTGCCCACGTCGCTGCGCTGACCAATCTCACCGCACTCACTGCTAACCACTGAGCCACCGCACTCACTGCTAACCACTGAGCCACCGCACTCACTGCTAACCACTGAGCCACCGCACTCACTGCTAACCACTGAGCCACCGTATACTCTGCTACCCACTGAGCCGCCTGTATACACACAATTCATTTCACCGCACTCCCGTAACTATTAGTAAATAAACTATATATGGATTCTAGACTACCCGATTCTTTAGAATCGGGCCGCCATCTAGTCTATTATATAAAACCCGAAGGCCACTTCCGGAGGAGGCCACGCCCACTTCCGTGATGGTCGTCGCCCAGGCTCATCCAGTGCACTGTAGCCAGGCTGCCCCCCGGCTACAGTCACCGACACACGGAACGTTCCGATCTCGGAAGTTCCGTGTGCCCTCCTGCCACTCCCCTCCACCCTCTGCCCTCCAGCCAGTACCTACATACCGGGGGGGGCAGGGGGGCCCATTGCCCGCCACCTCGGAGGGCCACACACACCCTGGGGTACCCGTGCTCCCTGCCGTGTGCCTGGAGAGGAGGGAGGGCGGGACTTCCTCTCCTGCAGCTCTGCCCGCCCCTCCTCTCCTCCTACACCCGAGGCCCGGCCACCGGTAAGTCTGCAGCCATACAGGCTGCTCTGCCCTTCAACCTGTGTGCCCCCTCTGCCCTCTGTCCTCTGCGTCCTCTGCCCCCTCTGTGTCCTCTGCCCCCTGTCCTGTGCCCCCTGTCCTCTGTGTCCTCTGCCCCCTGTCCTCTGTATCCTCTGCCCCCTGTCCTCTGTGTCCTCTGCCCCCTGTCCTCTGTGTCCTCTGCCCCCTGTCCTCTGTGTCCTCTGCCCCCTGTCCTCTGCCCCCTGTCCTCTGTGTCCTCTGCCCCCTGTCCTCTGTGTCCTCTGCCCCCTGTCCTCTGTGTCCTCTGCCTCCTCTGCCCCCTCTGTGTCCTCTGCCCCCTGTCCTCTGCCCCCTGTCCTCTGCCTCCTCTGCCCCCTGTCCTCTGTGTCCTCTGCCCCCTGTCCTCTGCCCCCTGTCCTCTGTGTCCTCTGCCCCCTGTCCTCTGTGTCCTCTGCCCCCTGTCCTCTGCCCCCTGTCCTCTGCCCCCTGTCCTCTGCCTCCTCTGCCCCCTGTCCTCTGCGTCCTCTGCCCCCTGTCCTCTGTGTCCTCTGCCCCCTGTCCTCTGTGTCCTCTGCCCCCTGTCCTCTGTGTCCTCTGCCCCCTGTCCTCTGTGTCCTCTGCCCCCTGTCCTCTGTGTCCTCTGCCCCCTGTCCTCTGCGTCCTCTGCCCCCTGTCTTCTGCGTCCTCTGCCCCCTCTGCTTCCTCTGCCCCCTCTGTGTCCTCTGCGTCCTCTGCCCCCTCTGCTTCCTCTGCCCCCTCTGTGTCCTCTGCGTCCTCTGCCCCCTCTGCGTCCTCTGCCCCCTCTGTGTCCTCTGCCCCCTGTCCTCTGCCCCCTGTCCTCTGCCCCCTGTCCTCTGCGTCCTCTGCCCCCTCTGTGTCCTCTTCCCCCTGTCCTCTGCGTCCTCTGCCCCCTGTCCTCTGCGTCCTCTGCCCCCTGTCCTCTGCGTCCTCTGCCCCCTGTCCTCTGCGTCCTCTGCCCCCTGTCCTCTGCGTCCTCTGCCCCCTGTCCTCTGCCCCCTCTGCGTCCTCTGCCCCCTCTGCGTCCTCTGTGCCCTCTGTGTCCTCTGCCCCCTCTGCGTCCTCTGCCCCCTGTCCTCTGCCCCCTGTCCTCTGCGTCCTCTGCCCCCTCTGTGTCCTCTTCCCCCTGTCCTCTGCGTCCTCTTCCCCGTCCTCTGCGTCCTCTGCCCCCTGTCCTCTGCGTCCTCTGCCCCCTGTCCTCTGCGTCCTCTGCCCCCTGTCCTCTGCGTCCTCTGCCCCCTGTCCTCTGCGTCCTCTGCCCCCTCTCCTCTGCGTCCTCTGCCCCCTCTGTGTCCTCTGCATCCTCTGCCCCCTCTTTGTCCTCTGCGTCCTCTGCCCCCTCTGTGTCCTCTGCGTCCTCTGCCCCCTCTGTGTCCTCTGCGTCCTCTGCCCCCTCTGTGTCCTCTGCGTCCTCTGCCCCCTCTGTGTCCTCTGCGTCCTCTGCCCCCTCTGTGTCCTCTGCGTCCTCTGCCCCCTCTGTGTCCTCTGCGTCCTCTGCCCCCTCTGTGTCCTCTGCGTCCTCTGCCCCCTCTGTGTCCTCTGCGTCCTCTGCCCCCTCTGCGTCCTCTGCCCCCTCTGTGTCCTCTGCCCCCTGTGTCCTCTGCCCCCTGTCCTCTGCCCCCTGTCCTCTGCCCCCTCTGCGTCCTCTGCCCCCTCTGCGTCCTCTGCCCCCTCTGCGTCCTCTGCCCCCTCTGTGTCCTCTGCCCCCTGTCCTCTGCCCCCTCTGTGTCCTCTTCCCCCTGTCCTCTGACCCCTGTCCTCTGCCCCCTGTCTTCTGCGTCCTCTGCCCCCTCTGTGTCCTCTTCCCCCTGTCTTCTGCGTCCTCTGCCCCCTCTGCGTCCTCTGCCCCGTGTCCTCTGCCCCCTGTCCTCTGCGTCCTCTGCCCCCTCTGCGTCCTCTGCCCCCTCTGCGTCCTCTGCCCCCTCTGTGTCCTCTTCCCCCTGTCCTCTGCGTCCTCTGCCCCCTCTGTGTCCTCTGCCCCTCTGTGTCCTCTGCCCCCTGTCCTCTGCGTCCTCTGCCCCCTCTGTGTCCTCTGCCCCCTCTCCTCTGCCCCCTTTGTGTCCTCTGCATCCTCTGCCCCTTCTGTGTCCTCTGCCCCCTGTCCTCTGCCCCCTCTGTGTCCTCTGCCCCCTGTCCTCTGCCCCCTCTGTGTCCTCTGCCCCCTGTCCTCTGCCCCCTGTCCTCTGCCCCCTGTCCTCTGCCCCCTGTCCTCTGCCCCTTCTCCTCTGCCCCCTGTCCTCTGCCCCCTGTCCTCTGCGTCCTCTGCCCCCTCTGTGTCCTCTGCCTCCTCTGCCCCCTCTGCCTCCTCTGCCCCCTCTGCGTCCTCTGCCCCCTCTGCGTCCTCTGCCCCCTCTGCGTCCTCTGCCCCCTCTGCGTCCTCTGCCCCCTGTCCTCTGCCCCCTCTGCGTCCTCTGCCCCCTCTGCGTCCTCTGTGTCCTCTGCCCCCTCTGTGTCCTCTGCCCCCTCTGTGTCCTCTGCCCCCTCTCCTCTGCCCCCTTTGTGTCCTCTGTGTCCTCTGCCCCCTCTGTGTCCTCTGCCCCCTGTCCTCTGCCCCCTGTCCTCTGCCCCCTGTCCTCTGCCCCCTGTACTCTGCCCCCTGTCCTCTGCCCCCTGTCCTCTGCGTCCTCTGCCCCCTGTCCTCTGCGTCCTCTGTCCTCTGTGTCCTCTGCCTCCTCTGCCCCCTGTCCTCTGCGTCCTCTGCCCCCTGTCCTCTGCCTCCTCTGCCCCCTCTCCTCTGCCTCCTCTGCCCCCTCTCCTCTGCGTCCTCTGCCCCCTGTCCTCTGCGTCCTCTGCCCCCTGTCCTCTGCGTCCTCTGTCCCCTGTCCTCTGCGTCCTCTGCCCCCTGTCCTCTGCGTCCTCTGCCCCCTGTCCTCTGCGTCTTCTGCCCCCTGTCCTCTGCGTCCTCTGCCCCCTCTCCTCTGCGTCCTCTGCCCCCTGTCCTCTGCGTCCTCTGCCCCCTGTCCTCTGCGTCCTCTGCCCCCTGTCCTCTGCGTCCTCTGCCCCCTGTCCTCTGCGTCCTCTGCCCCCTGTCCTCTGCGTCCTCTGCCCCCTGTCCTCTGCGTCCTCTGCCCCCTGTCCTCTGCGTCCTCTGCCCCCTGTCCTCTGCGTCCTCTGCGTCCTCTGCGTCCTCTGCGTCCTCTGCCCCCTGTCCTCTGCGTCCTCTGCCCCCTGTCCTCTGCGTCCTCTGCCCCCTGTCCTCTGCGTCCTCTGCCCCCTGTCCTCTGCGTCCTCTGCCCCCTGTCCTCTGCGTCCTCTGCCCCCTGTCCTCTGCCCCCTGTCCTCTGCCCCCTCTCCTCTGCCCCCTGTCCTCTGCCCCCTGTCCTCTGCGTCCTCTGCCCCCTCTGTGTCCTCTGCCCCCTGTCCTCTGCGTCCTCTGCCCCCTCTGTGTCCTCTGCCCCCTGTCCTCTGCGTCCTCTGCCCCCTGTCCTCTGCCCAGCCGCCTCTGCCCCCTGTCCTCTGCCCAGCCGCCTCTGCCCCCTTTCCTCTGCGCTGACCACTCTGCCCACGTCGCTGCGCTGACCAATCTCACCGCACTCACTGCTAACCACTGAGCCACCGCACTCACTGCTAACCACTGAGCCACCGCACTCACTGCTAACCACTGAGCCACCGCACTCACTGCTAACCACTGAGCCACCGTATACTCTGCTACCCACTGAGCCGCCTGTATACACACAATTCATTTCACCGCACTCCCGTAACTATTAGTAAATAAACTATATATGGATTCTAGACTACCCGATTCTTTAGAATCGGGCCGCCATCTAGTTCATATATAAAACAGGATAAATAATGTATGTACACAGGAACTGCACCAGCAGAATAGTGAGAGCAGCTGGTCTGGGATGTCACGGGTGGCTGCCCGAGGCCGTGGACCTGGTGGTCAATTAAATAAGGGGTTGTATTTACAGGGATTATGTACAAAGTTTTAGTCGTCGTGACGCCACCTGCAGTATCTGGTGATGCTCACCAGCGCCGCCACAGTCCTCCGGTGGTCGTTGGTATTGCGGCTTAGATGGATTAGTCCCCCGCAGGCGGGACTGGACCGCCGGAGCAGCGATGCTGTAACAAAGCAGTTTATATGGGAAAGAATGCAGCAGAGTCGGGACTTCACTTCACCAGGTAACTTTACTGAAAACGTCTCCAAAGTCATACAGTTCAGCAATGCAGTAGATGGTATAATGGCAAATGCTCCAGATGCTGCAACTGGAATTTCTGGTCATTAAATGGATCCCTCCTTGTGTTCCTTTCTTCTTCCTTTCTTCCTTTGCCTCCCAGTGGCGGTGAAGTCTGACTCTTAAAGATGATCTGACCTCCTGCTGCTTCTTGTTCTGTCTCCTTCCCTCCTGTGCCGTCTCCGGGACAACCTTCTCTTAGGCTGCTTTCACATAACAATTTTCGGTCATCCGATTGTATCTGTTTCAAAACGGATACAATCGGATCTGAAATCGGACCCCATGTTCCCCTAGGGGAATCGGATGGGATCGGATGTGCCACTATTGGCAACCGATTTTGGCACCATCCGATCCCATCCGATTTAATCACGGGCACAAAATCGTAGCCTGCTACGATTTTGTGTCCGTGACTCACATCGGACAGCCTCGGATCACTGCTGATCCAAGGGCCCACAGCATGGGAGCCTATGGACATCGGATCCGAGTTCACCTCGGATCCGATGTCGGCTCCGTATCCCCTGTCTTTCCCTGCTTCTGCCTCCTCCATCTTCTTCCCTCTCCTATTCTACTCTGTCCCCCCGCTATTATTTGCTGTGCCATCGCTTCTCTATCCTCATCTAATCCCTATCCTATCCCTCTTCTCTTCCCTGTGTGTAAAAAAATTAAAAAAAACTCCTCCCGGAGGATACATCACCTCTCACAGGCTCCCACGCTGCAGCACCATCAGGGCAGAAGAGCCTGTGATGATGTAACAGATCCGGTCAGCTGACAAGTCAAGTGACCGGAGCTGTGACATCATCACAGGTCCTTCAGTCCTGATGGTGCTGCAGCGTGGGAGCCTGTGAGAGGTGATGTATCCTCCGGGAGGAGTTTTTTTTTAATTTTTTTACACACAGGGAAGAGAAGAGGGATAGGATAGAGATTAGATGAGGATAGAGAAGCGATGGCACAGCAAAGAATAGGGGGGGACAGAGTAGAATAGCGGGGAGAGAGAATAGAATAGCAGGGAGACAGAGTAGAATAGCAGGGAGACCGAGTAGAATAGGAGAGGGAAGAAGCAGGGAAAAGACAGGGGACCACAGGATCCACACGGATCCTGCACAGAATCGGATCAGATGGCTATTTGCCATCCGATTGCAGGGATCCGTGTGGATCTGTGCCTGTCCGTGGGATCCTCCTTCAAAGTTGGATCCCACGGACAGGCACAAAATCGTGGTGTGAAAGCACCCTTAGCTATACAGTGGCCGCTGCTCTTAGCTTCTGGCTCCCTCTTCTTGACTCACTCAGGAAACTGGGGCTGTATCTATAATATCCAAGTTCATCGGATTCTCTGGGAGCCGTGTAGGATCTCACAGTTGTGGGCTCCGGTACCCGGTTTCTTTCCTTGAACTAGCTTGCCGCTGACCTTCTGTTCCTTCCTTCTACTTTCTGGGAACTTTACTGTCTTGGGCCCCTTAGCCGAGGAGACCCTCCTTGCTCCAGCTCTTACTCCATCTCTCTCACTCACTGTCTGCTCCCTACTGGGCTACCTAGTTCCTAGGCCACTATATACCCTCCCGGGGTCCCTCCCAACTACTATCCTAGTGTGTGGGTGTTAGCTCTACGGTTTCACCTAGTGACCATTGTTCCAATTGCAGTAGGGTGACTACACCGCATTTCTGGGTGCAGTACCAGTTTTGTGGCACCTACGTAGTGGGGCGCCACAATAATACAGGAGGTAACTCAGGATCAGTAATGTAATGTATGTACATAGTGACTGCACCAGCAGAATAGTGAGTGCAGATCTGGAGTATAATACAGGAGATAACTCAGGATCAGTAATGTAATGTATGTACATAGTGACTGCACCAGCAGAATAGTGAGTGCAGCTCTGGAGTATAATACAGAAGGTAACTCAGGATCAGTAATGTAATGTATGTACACAGTGACTGCACCAGCAGAATAGTGAGTGCAGCTCTGGAGTATAATACAGGAGGTAACTCAGGATCAGTAATGTAATGTATGTACACAGTGACTGCACCAGCAGAATAGTGAGTACAGCTCTGGAGTATAATACAGGAGGTAACTCAGGATCAGTAATGTAATGTATGTACACAGTGACTGCACCAGCAGAATAGTGAGTGCAGCTCTGGAGTATAATACAGGAGGTAACTCAGGATCAGTAATGTAATGTATGTAGACAGTGACGCGTGATCGCTAACAATTTTTGTGTCCAGCCAGGTAAAACTAGGCAGCTGGGGGCTGGAATCCGCAGCGCAGGGAGGCCCAAGCTTTCTGACCCCCCCACTGCGAATTGCAGTCAGCAGCCGCCCCAGAAAATGGCGCATTCATAGAAGCGCTGTATCCAACTCATCCAGGCCCCTGGTGCGGTGGCTCACTGGGTAATAATGGGGTTAGGGCCAGGTTTGTATTATCAGCTGGCCCTAAGCCCGAAATTCATGGGGTCACGCCAATATTAGACATGACCGCCATGAATTTCTAGTGATCATATAAAAAAAAAACACAACAGAGAAAAAGGATTTTTATTAGAAATATAACAGAACACAATTAGCGACTCCATCTTTATGAAAGGGAACCTGATCCCTAAAAATCACCCCCAGCCTATTAAAACGCCCAATGGACATCATAAGCCTTAATGATCTTCCTCACGCACCCCCATGGGCGGTTTAGCCGGTATGACGCTAATCACGTCATATCCGGCTATCATGACGTCGGTACACCCATTTGGGTGTATTATCGAGGACCTCGCGATGTGCACTGCGTGAATATTTGCAGTAAAGGTGGCGGAGGAGAGCCACAGGGAAGCCGCAGTTCAGGAGGTAATAAAAGCACTTTTATAACCTTTGTAAAGATACAATTTTTACACAAAGGGATAGCTAGAATAGCATACTGATGGTGCAGGGACAGGTATTAATAGGCTGGGGGGTTATTTTTAGGGGTCAGGTTCACTTTAAGGAAAATAAACCCCCCCCCCACACCCTCTGACGTAGTCCTGGGTCGAGGGTCCTGCGATGTCCAATCTGGATCCAATATCATCTCTTTGGTTTGCTGGCCAGCAAACCGATCAGATGATCAATATCAGGTTCAAGGACCTGAATGAGATGACAGATCAGCTGATTGTTTAAAAGAATCAACTGATGTGTCATCAGGGGAAAAAAATAATACATATTCACCTCTGCAGACTCCATCCATCCAATTCTGCCCCCCCTCCATCCATCCGACCATCCATCCTATTCAGCCCCTCCATCCGTCCATCCCATTCAGCCCCCTCCATCCATTCATCCATCCATCCCATTCAGCCCCCCTCCATCCATCCATTCATCCCCCCTCCATCCATCCCATTCATCCCCCCTCCATCCATCCATCCATCCATCCATCCATCCATCCATCCCTTTCAGCCCGCCCCTCCATCCATTCATCCATCCCATTCAGCCCACCCTCAATCCATCCATCCCATTTAGCCCCCCCTCCATCCATCCATCCATCCCATCCATCCCCCCTCCAACCATCACATTCAGCTCCCCTCCATCCATCCCATTCAGCCCCCCCCCCTCCATTCATCCATCCATCAATCCCATTCAGCCTTCCTCCATCCATCTATCCCATTCAGCCCACAGCTCCATTCATCCATCCATCACATTCCATTTAGCCCCCCTCCATCCATCCCATTCATCCCCCCCCTCCATTCATCCATCCATCAATCCCATTCAGCCCCCCTCCATCCATCCATCCCATTCAGCCCACAGCTCCATTCATCCATCCATCACATTCCATTTAGCCCCCCTCCATCCATCCTATTCAGCCCCCTTCCATCCATGCATCCATCCCATTCAGCCCCCCTCCAGCCATCCAGCCCATTCAGCTCCCCTCCATCCATCCATCCATCCATCCCATTCAGCCCGCCCCTCCATCCATTCATCATTCCCATTCAGCCCCCCCTCAATCCATCCATCCCATTTAGCCCCTCCTCCATCCATCCATCCCATTAATCCCCCCTCCATCCATCCCATTCAGCCCCCCCTCCATTCATCCATCCATCAATCCCATTCAGCCCCCCTCCATCCATCCATCCCATTCAGCCCCAACCCCTCCCCCCCCCCGTTAACCCCCGCTATCTTCTATCTTTGGCTGTGACAGCACCTCACCTCCCGGTGGCTTCTTCCTCCTGTGTGCTACGGACAGTCTCATTAGCAAAGTAAACTCTCAGTGCACCCCACCGGGACAGGCTTCCTAGCTTACAAGGCCAATTTGCATAAAAATATCACGTGCAAGCAATTTTTATGTGATAAATATGAGGTATTGGTCGATATTTTGGCCAAAATACACAAGCGTGCAATCTGTGTCAAGGGTCTTCATTGGCTTGCGAGATCCTATAGTAAAACCAAGCCACAGAATAAGGAACTCAAATTCCCCCAAAATTCATAAGTTCAATATAGTAAAAAAAAGAGCAACAGTATTTATCTGCTCAGGTCACAGGCACAAATATTGCCCACGGATAAGGCTTATATAGGGCGCTGGGCACACACATGTAGTGCACTGTGCCTGGCCTACAGCCGATCAGTGACACCCATACTGTTAGATCAGGGGGGCTGCCCAGCTCTATCACTGCCTCCCACCAGGACAGGCTTCCTAGTTTACAAGGGATTTGCTGCGTCCTGCGTAAACATAAATACAATGTGCAAAAAATGTATATCATAAATTTATGTAGCATTGGTAGATATTTTGGCCAAAATACACAAGCTCGCAACCCACGTCAAGGGTCCTCATAGTCTTGCGAGTCCCTATCCTACAATTAAAAGCAAAGTCACAAAAAAAAGTTAAAATTCCCCAAATATGTAGTGTACGTTTTTACTTGATGTACCTGGACATATACCCAGTTGTGCACTTCAACTGTGTCTGTATTTTTGCCCCTATATTTCTCATTGATGTAATTATACTGTGATGCTATGATTGTATCATACCTTATGTATTTATGTAATTGGAACTTAGGCACTGCGTGTCTCCTGTAATTACCTGACCTGTCCTTGTACCATACACGGAACCAAACCTGGGTTTGTCTGCACCATTATTGTAATTCAATTATATTGTGATTTGCATATAAACTCCATGGTCTGGCTCTACTTTATGGGATGCATGAATGCACAAAATCTGGGTTGTTGTTTTAACTAACAGGATACAGCAGCCTCCTTCATAAAGGTGAAGACGACACAGGTGGAAGATACTGATGAGTCAACTGACCAATTCATGGAGGGGTGACCGTATGGGCATCACTAATATGGGCTGTAAGGCGGCATGTGTGTGACCAGTGCCCCATACAAGCCTTATCCATATGCAATATTAATACTAAGCGATCGCCCCTCCATGAATTGGTCGGTTGTGAATGGTTTTCATCAGTATTTTCCGCCTGTGTTGCCTCCATCTTCATCAAGGAGGCTGCTGCATCCTGTTAGTGCATCAGATTCTGTGACCTGGGCAGATGAATATTCTTGCTATTTTTTGTAACTTTGCTGTTAATTGAACCCTATTTAACTAAAGCTTTTTCTTTTCCCCAAATGTTGGGATCAGTCTAAGGCTGGTTTCACACTGCGGTCAGATCAGGTCAGGTCAGGTCAGGTTTTGTGTTTCAAAACCAGGAGTGACTCCAAAATCTAGAACAGGTGTCAAACTTTCAATTATACTTTTTCTCTGCAAGTTCCTCTCTTGGTTTTGAAACACAAAACCTGACCTGACCTGATCTGACCTGATCTGACCGCAGCGTGAAACCAGCCTAAGGCGGAAAGCTCAAAAAGGCTTCCTTGGGAGCAAAACACTCCATTCCTGCTGGTCCCAAAGAAACCCTGGCCTACACCCTTGAACTGCAATACAGGGACAGTTTCATTGATTTCAATCTTTCAACCTTAAAACTATCAAGTTCAACCTAAAAACTAAAGGTACCGTCACACGTCGCCATATAAAAAATCTGTATGCTCAACTGACCACGATCCACCGCTGCCTCCAGCAAGGTCCGGGTGCTTACAGGACCTGCGGTGACGTCACAAGCCGATCAGCTGATCGGGTCACATGACCGCAGTTACCGCGGTAACTTCAGTCATGTGACCCGATGACGCTGCCAGGTTGTGACATCACCACAGGTCCTATAAGCACCCGGACCTTGCTGGAGGCAGCAATGAATCGCGGATAGGTGAGAATACTGATTTGTAACTCTTTCTTTTTACTATATTTCACTTCTGCAATGTATATTATACATTGCAGAAGTGAAATTAGAAAAGTTGAAGCAATTTTAGTGTATCTATGTATCTATCCATCTATGTATCTATCCATCTATGTATCTATCCATCTATGTGTCTATCCATCTATGAATCTATCCATCTATGAATCTATCCATCTATGTATCTATCCATTTATGTGTCTATCCATCTATATATCTATCCATCTATGTGTCTATCCATCTATGTATCTATCCATCTATGTGTCTATCCATCTATGTGTCTATCCATCTATGTGTCTATCCATCTATGTGTCTATCCATCTATGTGTCTATCCATCTATGTGTCTATCCATCTATGTATCTATCCATCTATGTGTTTATCCATCTACGTGTTCATCCATCTATGTGTCTATCTATGTTTTTGATAATAGAGAAGGAATTGACAAAACCGATAGCAGCACACCACCAAAATTCTTTTTATCAAATACAAAAAGCTTTATTTAGAACGAAACAACAAACATTAAAAACAATTAAAACAATTGTCGGACCACAGTCCGCAAAACAATGGAACTCCAAGAAATAAACATTATAACAGTACCATATACAGTCCTCAATATTGTCTGAATAAATTGCATATAAATAATAAATCAAACAAAAGTGTGGCCAAGCAATAATTCCTCTCAAACCCCATATGTAAAATACACTAGGAGGATTGACCGAGACCAATGTTAAATGACATGCAAAAATAATATTCAATATGTTGCTATCAAGCAAAAGCAGACTGTTATGGAACCTCAAAGTACAGGATAACCCTTATGTGCAGCAATATCTGTAGGATATTGTGGACCGAGGCACACAGTTATAAGTGCAGAGAGCACCGTGCAAATCAAAGCACGGTAGGCTGAACACATAGAGTCATATTGAAATAGAACAGTCTCTCTCACCATGTGGCTCAATGAGCCTGAACGCTGTGTGCCCGAGAAATGAAAGTCCTGCCAAGCTCCTGTGTGCTGGAGTGTAGCGAGTTGGTCCTAAAGTGTAGCGAGGGGGTCCTGACTTGGAGGAGGTGGTAGATACTGGAAGGAGCGAGGAGCCCGATGCCCACGCGTATCGCCGCTGTGCGAGCGGCTTCGTCAGGGAGGCGTGGCTCTGGGTCCGGCGTTCCGCCCTTAAATACTCGCTAATGAGGCGGCAGTTGCAGCCGCATTGCGTGTGGCCATGGAAACCTGAGGGAAGCCAGGGAATGACGTAGCGCGAGTTAAATCAATGCGATTCTAAAATAGGAAACAAGTTATTATATACAAAAGAGACCAGCAGAAAAACAAGGGATACAGAGGGATGACAAGATGGGAAATATATGTAAGGGCCACCTAGTGAGTTACTGTATACCATGTATGTCTATAACTAAAAATATTTTATGAAGTAATACACAATATGAAAATGCAGTCCACCAAAAGCTCCTCATGTGCATGTATTTTAACCATTATATTGTAATTCCTGTCAGGAAAAAAGGAGGGTTATTCCAATCAACTATACAAACCAATAGTTAACAGAACCTAAAAAATTGCACACATTTTTTTATCATTAAGATATGAAGAAATGTCCATGTGGGTCAATCCTGACCCGGCACACCAAGAAGACCGCAGGTCTCCATGGTATGTCAACCGGTATATTCTTGACCCTCTTCAAAACCATACACATTATTTTATTACATATACAGAGTATCTGCGGGAGTTGCATCCGTATAGATCAAGATATAAGTGTAAAGAAAAAATAAACATAAATGCCTGGCCAAATGGGAAGACCCAATTAACCATAACCAAAATGGAGAGTGACTTTATACACCTAAATCCTCGCATACTATCTTATATACAGATAAGAGAAGCCAATGAAGAAACGGGGAACCTATTGGAAAAAGTCAGAGCAAAACAAGCCCAATTATTTTACATCCTGAGATATAAGCAGAACTGCAAATAGAGGCAGGTCCGGATCCGTGTAGATAGAGTATCAATGTACAGAATCTTCCATGAAGTAGGGGGCAAATGTCACGCATCAAAAGGCAAGGAGAATGTGTTGATAAGCGTAGTCATATTCCAAAATTCCAACGAATCAGCCAAAGAAGACAAATCATCCAACCTACGTGGAAAAATTAGAAAGAGAGACGAAATGGGAAACGACCTTAGGAGAAAATACCTAAAAATGGAAAAGATCTATGATTGAGCATATCCCTATACCCCCAAGAAACCCGAGAAAAGAAGTTCCTCATTGATTCCTTGGGGAGAGATTGAGTTGAGGTTGTAAATCCACCTCGACTCCAGTCTCAAGAGAGGTTTCTTCCTGTCCCCTCCCCTAATACTATCAGGGAGTCTATCCAACCCAACAACTCGACTCCCCGAGGATCGACCCTGATGATGGGTCAGGAAGTGGGAAGCCACAGAAGTCAAAGGGAGCCCCCTTTCCAAGTGCTGGGCAGCCAACTGGATAGTGGATATGTGTTTCTGTATACGTTCTGTATACTTTACATGTCTCTTCATCTCCATCCCAGAAAAACACGACATCATCTATATACCTATACCAACCTTGGACATGTACATTAAAGGCCGGTTTTTGATAGACCACTTGTTCTTCCCACCAACCCAAAAATACGTTTGCAAAGGCCGGTGCACACTTCGCTCCCATAGCTACTCCGGAGATTTGTTTAAAATAACTCCTGTCAAATGTGAAGTAGCTATGGGACAATACAAAGCCCAGCAAATCTATAAGGAAGGAGTCATGTAGTCGGTCGCTGTTGGTTTTCTTGTCCAAAAAATAAGTGACCGCTTCTATGTCATGTAAAGTATTTTTGGAAGAATTGAACTCCAATCTGCTTAATATTTTTTTAACTTTTACTTCATCTCCCATAGAAGCCACGTTTTTGGATCTAAAGATCATGATCAAAAATGAAAGACTATATACGGATTTATACAGGAAATCCACCGCAACAAACAGCCTTCTCCATTATACAAGCTTCCATCCTAATCACGTAAGAAGAAGCGTACCAATAGGCCAGTTCCTAAGAGTCAGACGGAACTGTGCAAATGACGAGGATTTCAAAGTCCAATCACGAGCTCTAACGGAGAGGTTTGTAGCCCGACAATACCCTAAACGCGTGATTTCTAATGCTTTCAGGAGAGCCAAATCAAGTACACAGGACGCTTTGTTACAACAGCGCATCAGACCGGCGGACAACTCATCTAGGATTATCATGGGTTATCATAACCAATGGACCAAGGTTGGTAACATCATACAGAACCATTGGGATATTTTATCCATGGACCCTAAAATTCGACCTAGACGTTGGTGAGAGACCAATGCTAACAGCTAGACGAGCCCCGACCTTGAGAGATACATTGGTGCGGAGCCACTTCAAGAGGCCCACCCAAAAATTGGGTAGTGGGATAAGATTGAGAGGATCATTCCCTTGTGGTTCGTGCAATGTATGCCCACTTATGAACCCGGTAAGAGACATATTTGTAAATCCAGGAGACAATAGGGGACATCAATTAAAATACTACATCAACTGTAAAACAAAATTTGTCATTTACGCGATTATTTGTCCATGCAACAAGTTGTATATCGGGATGACGGGTCAGGAATTGCGGAAACGTATACAGAAACACATATCCACTATCCAGTTGGCTGCCCAGCACTTGGAAAGGGGGCTCCCTTTGACTTCTGTGGCTTCCCACTTCCTGACCCATCATCAGGGTCGATCCTCGGGAGTCGAGTTGTTGGGTTGGATAGACTCCCTGATAGTATTAGGGGAGGGGACAGGAAGAAACCTCTCTTGAGACTGGAGTCGAGGTGGATTTACAACCTCAACTCAATCTCTCCCCAAGGAATCAATGAGGAACTTCTTTTCTCGGGTTTCTTGGGGGTATAGGGATATGCTCAATCATAGATCTTTTCCATTTTTAGGTATTTTCTCCTAAGGTCGTTTCCCATTTCGTCTCTCTTTCTAATTTTTCCACGTAGGTTGGATGATTTGTCTTCTTTGGCTGATTCGTTGGAATTTTGGAATATGACTACGCTTATCAACACATTCTCCTTGCCTTTTGATGCGTGACATTTGCCCCCTACTTCATGGAAGATTCTGTACATCGATACTCTATCTACACGGATCCGGACCTGCCTCTATTTGCAGTTCTGCTTATATCTCAGGATGTAAAATAATTGGGCTTGTTTTGCTCTGACTTTTTCCAATAGGTTCCCCCGTTTCTTCATTGGCTTCTCTTATCTGTATATAAGATAGTATGCGAGGATTTAGGTGTATAAAGTCACTCTCCATTTTGGTTATGGTTAATTGGGTCTTCCCATTTGGCTAGGCATTTATGTTTATTTTTTCTTTACACTTATATCTTGATCTATACGGATGCAACTCCCGCAGATACTCTGTATATGTAATAAAATAATGTGTATGGTTTTGAAGAGGGTCAAGAATATACCGGTTGACATACCATGGAGACCTGCGGTCTTCTTGGTGTGCCGGGTCAGGATTGACCCACATGGACATTTCTTCATATCTTAATGATAAAAAAATGTGTGCAATTTTTTAGGTTCTGTTAACTATTGGTTTGTATAGTTGATTGGAATAACCCTCCTTTTTTCCTGACAGGAATTACAATATAATGGTTAAAATACATGCACATGAGGAGCTTTTGTTGGACTGCATTTTCATATTGTGTATTACTTCATAAAATATTTTTAGTTATAGACATACATGGTATACAGTAACTCACTAGGTGGCCCTTACATATATTTCCCATCTTGTCATCCCTCTGTATCCCTTGTTTTTCTGCTGGTCTCTTTTGTATATAATAACTTGTTTCCTATTTTAGAATCGCATTGATTTAACTCGCGCTACGTCATTCCCTGGCTTCCCTCAGGTTTCCATGGCCACACGCAATGCGGCTGCAACTGCCGCCTCATTAGCGAGTATTTAAGGGCGGAACGCCGGACCCAGAGCCACGCCTCCCTGACGAAGCCGCTCGCACAGCGGCGATACGCGTGGGCATCGGGCTCCTCGCTCCTTGCAGAATCTACCACCTCCTCCAAGTCAGGACCCCCTCGCTACACTTTAGGACCAACTCGCTACACTCCAGCACACAGGAGCTTGGCAGGACTTTCATTTCTCGGGCACACAGCGTTCAGGCTCATTGAGCCACATGGTGAGAGAGACTGTTCTATTTCAATATGACTCTATGTGTTCAGCCTACCGTGCTTTGATTTGCACGGTGCTCTCTGCACTTATAACTGTGTGCCTCGGTCCACAATATCCTACAGATATTGCTGCACATAAGGGTTATCCTGTACTTTGAGGTTCCATAACAGTCTGCTTTTGCTTGATAGCAACATATTGAATATTGTTTTTGCATGTCATTTAACATTGGTCTCGGTCAATCCTCCTAGTGTATTTTACATATGGGGTTTGAGAGGTATTATTGCTTGGCCACACTTTTGTTTGATTTATTATTTATATGCAATTTATTCAGACAATATTGAGGACTGTATATGGTACTGTTATAATGTTTATTTCTTGGAGTTCCATTGTTTTGCGGACTGTGGTCCGACAATTGTTTTAATTGTTTTTAATGTTTGTTGTTTCGTTCTAAATAAAGCTTTTTGTATTTGATAAAAAGAATTTTGGTGGTGTGCTGCTATCGGTTTTGTCAATTCCTTCTCTATTATCAAAAGCTTTCCTCAGTTGACAAAGCAGCACCCCTGACCCTTATTGGGAGTCCTTATTTCATAGTGGTGCACCTCATTTATTCGCTTTCAGTCTATCCATCTATGTGTCTATCCATCTATGTGTCTATCCATCTATGTGTCTATCCATCTATGTGTCTATCCATCTATGTGTCTATCCATCTATATATCTGTATCTATCTATATATCTATATTTATCTCTATCTCTATATCTATCTGTATATCTATATCTATCTCTATATTTATCTATATATCTATATATCTATATCTATCTATATATACAGTTCAAAAGAGGGTCACAGCACTTCTTTCTCAAGCAAGGGTTGTTTATTCTAGCTCAGGCATACATGGCCATGTTTCGAGCTATACCAGCTGGAATAAACAACCCTTGCTTGAGAAAGAAGTGCTGTGACCCTCTTTTGAACTGTATGTATTATAGGGGCTAGAAGGAGCCCCTGGGACGCTCTGCACTCTGCAAAAAAAAACAGCTAAACACGCTGCTTTTATTTTTTCTTGTATCTATCTATATATCTATATCTATCTATCTATCTATATATCTATATATCTATATCTATGCTTAAGAAAGGTCTGGTTGTAGACCAAAACGTTGCATCAGCATCATGTGGCTGGATTAAATAATCCTTCACTGACACCATAACCGGAGTGCTGCCTGACTTTTTTCTATTTATTCTACTCGTGCAGTTGGAGCTCTGCATGCAGGAAGTATTGCACCCATTGTAATTGCTTAAGTGCTGATTCTATTTTTCCAATTTTTATATCTATATCTATCTATATATCTATATCTATATCTATATCTATCTAATATATCTATATCTATCTATCTATATATCTATATCTATCTAATATATCTATATCTATCTATATATCTATATCTATATCTATCTATATCTATCTCTATCTATATATCTATGTGTATATCTATCGATCTATCTGAATCTCCATATGGCGGCCTTTTTTTTTTCTGTTTCAAGTGGACCAATCAGGTGTCGAATAAAAGGTGACATCCTGACAATTCCGGTCCCAAGGCAATGATGTAAGTAGATTGTGTATGACACCATTCTGTGGCCGCCAGACACCGGGGCACAACACAATCTTGCCTACATGGAGCTGTTTACTTGTGACGTCTCGGCCCCCTCAGGCGTTTTATCCCCCTCCCGATGGTATGGAAGGCACCCTTCACAATGGTGCCAATTGTCCTGCAAGAAGAGAGAGAAAAAGACACATGAAGTAGGGCCGTCCTGAGACCTGCAGAGTAAAAGCAGATGGATCCACACAAGACTCTGCTGACAGGTCCATAACGATATGGAGGGGCACATAAGATGCCCCATCCCATTTACACTCACCTGCCACTGGGTCTTACAGGTCTTCGTTCGGGTTTTGGTATTGGTTTTACGACCTTCCATCCGTCATTGGAAAATGTGAATCCAGAGAAGGTTTCTTGGTCTTCTTCCGTATATTGGTTCGTTGGCTTCATTGAAGGACGGGACATTTTCCATTGTTTCCGATGTCATCACTGGCGTCTGCAGAGAGAGGATACAAGAACGAGTGTTCATAAAGAAGACACAGGATAAATACGTACTGCTGCCACCATCTTCTCTGCGTCATATACTTACAGGTGGTACCTTGAATAGTGGACAGGCTACAGCTCCCTCTACCTCTGCCCAGTTGATCTCCTTGAAGAAGGGATGATCCCTGATTTTTTCCACAAATTGCTGCCGTGTCTCTGGTGACTTGTGCAAGAGCTGGAAACATAATGAAGACGGTTATTCAGTCTCCAGTCCTTCTCCATTCTCATTATTGTATTTTTCATTATATTCAGCCTCCATATTACTGAAATGTGTCTTTATACTCACCCCCTCTATGAAGGCTTTGACTTGGGGTCCATTTCTTCTGGGAAAAAGGGATCTTTATGCACCGTGTCCTCGACGAAGGCTTGTTTAGGTTGACCTTGATAGAATGCATGTTTGCCAGTAGCCAATTTGTATATGACCAGACCAGCAGAGAACCAGTCCACTGCCTTGTCGTAGGGCTTACCTAGAAGAACCTGTGAAGATATGAAGAAGACAATAAGAACATTGTCCAGACAGACAGCAGTCTTGAACACAGAGATAACTCGGGAACATGTAGATGATTCCTCACCTCAGGAGACATGTAGAGAAGCGTTCCATTCCTACCCGAAGTCTTGGCATCGCCAAAGATGTTCATCGCACGAACACCAAAATCTGCAATCTTCAGGTGACCAGTGCTGTCCAGTAGGATGTTAGCTGGTTTTATGTCTCTGGTAGAGCAAAAAGATGATAAAATACCATTATTAGTGCCATAATAGTCTGCGATACTAAGTATCTACAGGAAAAGAGGATGGGGAAATGTATATCAGGTCATCATGGAAGACGTGCTGCACCTACCTGTGTATGATTCCTTTGCTGTGGAGGGACTGCAGCCCACAAATCAGCTCAGCCGCAATTAATCTAATGAGAAAAAGAGAACAAAAAACCATCGGCATCCAACATTTAACACACTAAACTAAGAGACTAGTAATAAAGTAAAGCCGGATGTTCCTGACAACCCTCGTCATGTAATACATCCATAATCTGTCTTACCTGATGGCTGGAATGGGCAATGGGCCATAGGTTGTTATGAGCTTCTGAAAGTCTCCTCCACCGAGATACTCCATGACATAGAACATATAGTTAGATCGTTGGGCTTTTGCGGTGTTGGTGGAGTGAACTGTAGCAATTACCAAGTAAGGCTTGTCGTACATCAATGTTGACCTACCAGGACACTCATCACTATAACTTATTTTAGTATCATAGATGACATGGAGTTCACTATCTCACCCAAAACCCCTCTGTATTTCCCATGGTAAATTGCCATCAATAATAGCAACTCACTATGGAGGACTGAGTGGCACCATATATTATGACAATCCCTGTATAAGGTGTTTTCCACCCTAGGACAATGGCTTTTTACTAGATAGGTTCCACAATAATTAGCTGGTATCACTATTGATCAGCTACAATAGTTGTAAATGAAAGATTGCACTTTATTATTTAATAAGTCGTTGGGCTCCTCCAAACTGTGGGACCTCCAGAAATAGAAGACTCTCTTTGTAGTTGAACCCTACTCTTATAGTAGATGAAGATCTTGAATGGGGGCTCAACTCTATGAATGAAAAAATCCTTAAATGGGTTACTTCCAAGTTGTAACATGAAGCTTTCAGACTATAATGCAAAGTCTATAATGGGGTCTCTTAATTCTCATATGTCACTCAGTTATGGTCTACAAAAGGTGTCCACAACCTATGGCTCGGGAGTCATTAGTGGTTCGTGGGCCCATGATGTGTGGCTCACGATTGTCTTCCAACTTGGTTTATCTGCACCAGGTCTAGCAAAAAGCTTCGAAGGGTCTACAGACGGTGACTTTTGTGAGTTGCCCTACACAGAAGATCAAATCTACATAGGGGGAAAGTAGGAACCCCTGGATCTTGGTATATGCCTTTATGTGATTTCTTTGGAAAAGCTCTGGCTTTCATTGTACCTGTAATAGGTTCTCTGGTTGAGGTTCTCTTTTGTGAGTAAGCGGGAGCAGGATAAGACTTGTAACCCTCTCTAAGAGCTGAATGTGGCTCTCGGAGTTAGAGCAGTTGGGGGCATCTAGTCTACAAGTTCAATGATGCTGCTGGGCTACAGTTGTGACCTCAGTGTCTACAACCCTGAAACACCTATAGTCCCTTTCTCTTCAGCAGTATCTAGTACATTTTAACACCTCCTTGTTATCAGCTATAACCTATAGATGTGTTACACATAACGACGCACCAGCGATCTCGATAACGATAACAATGTACAGAGATCGCTGATGCTTTGTTTTTCACGTCTCTGGTAAGATGTCAAACAGGTATCTCACCAGCGATCTGAAAAACGACGCACCAGTGATCCAGAATTATACCGAGGTCGTTGGGAATTGTCACTCCATAGCGTAGCATTGAGATCGTTGGTCATTATCCCTGTCAAACACAACGATGTAGCGCTCCCAACGATGTAGAAATGATCCAGAGCAGTGTGTAACAATCAACGATCTCACAGCAGGGACCAGATCATTGGTGCGTGTCACACAGAATGAGATCGCTAATGGGATCGCTGTTGCGTCACAAATTTTGTGATGCAACAGCGATCTCATTAGCAATCTCGTTCTGTGTGACAGGGCCTTTATGTGTAGAGACAAATCTAAGAACAATTAATAGATAAAATCAACATCCGTCCATGGGCCAATTATTACACTGGTCCCCTTAAGCATCAAGCCCTGCTTGGCCTCTTTATAGTAAAGCCTGCGCAGTAGCTCACCATTATGGCTAATTAAGGGGGTCCTAGGTGAGGTGCTCCATGCCCTCTTGTAGGACTGATATGACAGTATAGAGACAAATTTGGATTGTTTTCAACTCACATTAAAATAAGAGTACGACATATTTACTTACAAAGACGATGAGAATCAAAAGAAAGAAAAAGAGGATGAGCGCCTCCAAGACAATGATGGCGATTTCTGCAGGAGTGATAGATGCTGTGGAAAGAAGAGATGCAAAGTTACAACGGATAATCACAACATATAGACATTGTCATGGCATATTAGGCTCTGTCCCTCCGGCACATTTTTAGCCTAATGCTGCCATACAGTGCAAAGATAATACCGCCGAATGATAGCTGAAGCCAAGAAAATACTATATTAATCCTCATAAGGTTAGGAAATGTAATAATGGGACATATATCTAAGCATAGAAAGAAATGGTATGATGGTTGCAGAAGTATAGGCTTAAATACTTACCTGCTGCTACAGCTGCTGCTGTAGTTGTTGATGTAGTTGGTGCTGTTGTAGTTGCTGCTGTTGTAGTTGCTGTTGTAGTTGCTGCCGTAGTTGCTGCCGTAGTTGCTGCTGTTGTAGTTGCTGCTGTTGTAGTTGCTGCTGTAGTTGCTGCTGTTGTAGTTGCTGCTGTTGTAGTTGCTGCTGTTGTAGTTGCTGCTGTTGTAGTTGCTGCTGTAGTTGCTGCTGTTGTAGTTGCTGCTGTTGTAGTTGCTGGTGTTGTAGTTGCTGCTGTTGTAGTAGTTGCTGTTGTAGTTGCTGCTGGTGTAGTTGCTGCTGTTGTAGTTGCTGCTGTTGTAGTTGCTGCTGGTGTAGTTGCTGCTGTTGTAGTTGCTGCTGGTGTAGTTGCTGGTGTTGTAGTTGCTGCTGTTGTAGTTGCTGCTGTTGTAGTTGCTGCTGTTGTAGTTGCTGCTGGTGTAGTTGCTGGTGTTGTAGTTGCTGCTGTTGTAGTTGCTGCTGTTGTAGTTGCTGCTGGTGTAGTTGCTGCCGTAGTTGCTGCTGTTGTAGTTGCTGCTGTTGTAGTTGCTGCTGTCGTGGCTGGCGTTGTGGCTGCCGTTGTGGCTGCTGTAGTTGCTGCTGTGGTTGCCGCAGCTACTGCTAGAATAACATGAATAAAGGAGCTAAATGTCAACATTGAGTGCAAAATGACAATTATATAGCTAGTGAGTGATTACTGTCTATGCACAGCGCCAAGGTATATGTTGGTACCAGGTGTGAAGCAATGACTGTAAAGTACCATATAGATATTCAGAGCTTGTGTCACCTCTAATTACATGTTCCACTGAACATCTGAGATTTGCTCAACCTTGGTTTGAAAAATGAGTATGAGGTATAATAGTAAGGTAAAACATACTTACTGGTTGTACCTGAGTCCATATAAAAAAAAAAGGAAATAGAAAATTAGTTATTTCAAAAATAAATAAATAAATAAATAAATAAATAAATATAAGTATATATAAATATGTATATAGAATATATGTAATTAGCCAGTCAGTAAAGAGTTAATAGCCGGGTATCACAATCCATCCATGGGGTATCCCAAAACACTTTAATCCTATAGTAGGATAATGAGTCCATCTGACTATGGTGTTGCACGCTTCATAGCCATAGATTGTTGCTTTTACTCCCCATTTGAAGTAACGTTCCATTTATTGATCAAAGCTGTCAGTGTCACAGCGGGATGATCATTGCGGGGAGAGGGAGTGAGGAGTTGATGGACGACGGCTCCCCATTTCGCGGGGTTACCGCTTCAACAGTTCCTATACCTATATATAGGACCCGTTGAAGCGGTAATCCCGCGAAACGGCGAGCCGTCGTATATCAACTCCTCACTCCCTCTCCCTGCAATGATCATCCCGTTGTGACAATGACAGCATTGATCAATAAATGGAACGTTACTTCAGATGGTGAGTGTCGCTTCTTTCTTTCTTTGAAAAAGCAACAATGCATATATAAAGAGAATTTTAGAGGACAGATATGTGTTAGGGCCACGTCACACACACAGATATCTGTGCAGATATTGTTCGCAGATCTCTGGTTGCTGTGAAATCATGGACACATTGTTACATTTGTAAACGGCCACAAAATAGAACAATGTGTCCATGATTTCACTGCAACCAGAGATCTGCCAACAATATCTGCACAGATATCTGTGTGTGTGACGTGGCCCTTATATGCACCTTTAGAGCCCAGCCATATATCCCACATAGTGTGTCACTTTTCTAATACCCAATATGTGTATATAGATTGACGGGATACTCCAAGACTGGAAACTGAAGAGCAATCGCATCCCACTTCAGAGCCATTTCTAGGGAAAGACTATCCAAAAATATGAGTCAGTAGGAATATAGGAAGTATGTGGGTGAACGTCTCTAACCTTACCATCTTTGGGACCCCATTAAAAAATGGAAGACGTGGGCGAACGGCAAGTTTGTAATTGGTTAAAACAGTCGGTACTTGATCCAGTGACCTTGTGCTGCATGGTTAGGTTCCATTTCTGCTGAACCACAGCCTGGGCAGTCTCTGTCGAAAAGCGGATCGATGTTTTATCCTTGTGCTTTTCCTGCTTTTGTTTGTTGTTATCAGGTGTTTGCACTAGCTTGTTGTCTCTGCCCTATCACAGCCCAGGTGGGGCTATTTAAACTCTCATTTTACCAGCCATTTTTGTGTTTTCTTATTTGACTTTCCTGAACTTTACATCTGTTTGCTGTTAGGTTAAATGTATTATTGCTCCCTTAACCATTTGAGCACATGCTTTATGCTTTCTCACATTTGCACTATCTTGATTTGTTGTGTGTAGCAACCTCCCCTCTGGGTCCTCAAAACGAGGAACAATTTGATGGCCTTTAAGGCAGACCAGTGCAATTTGTGATGTTTTAGTTGTGTGGATAGGGATATTCCAGTCTGTGCAGGAACCATTAGGGTATTGGTGCAGCTAGGGTACTAGTCTGTACAGGAACCATCATGGTGTTGTTACAGTTGCAGTATGATTGGGCTTTTTTTTTTCCCCCTCTGCCCATATTCGAATGCATAAGTGCATAACATTAATTTATTATTTGCTACAACTAGATATACAGTCTCCATAGTTGTAAGAGTATATAAAAGTTCACTTACTTTGACAAAACACTGTAAGAAATGAAGAACAAGAAAAACAATTAATGTACAAAGTTGATTGACCTCAGTAATAATGTAAAACTTCATAAGGAAATAGCAATTAGCATCAGTCTAAGGTTTCACATTGCGATTTTTTTCCTGTCTGAGGGGATCCTGGTTTTTGCAGGACCCCGCGAACAGGAAAGGACCGGATCGAATGTGGCCTCCGGAAGCCATTTCTGTGTCCGGGTCACGGATCCGGACACAGAAAAGCCAGAGCCTACAAAGCGCAGGCAAGCGGGGTTCTTTCACTCCCGCAATGTACAGTATATGTATACATTGTGGGATTGAAGCAAGGGTTAAAAAAAAAAAAAAAAAAAGATCTTCACCTCTCCAGTGTGTGTTCCGCGATGTGCGCCATCTCCGAGCTTAAGGACCTGGCGGGGCGGGGCTACCCGATCAGCTGATTAGTCACATGACCACATCAGCTGAGCGGTTTAAATCTCCCACACTGCTCATCGGTTTTGGCGGGCCGGAGATTTAAACCGCTCAGCTGATGGGGTCATGTGACAACCCTATCAGCTGATCGGTCGCGTGACCCCTTCAGCTGAGTGGTTTAAATCTCCCGCCCGCCAAAACCGATCGGCAGGTGGGAGATTTAAACCGCTCAGCTGATGCAGTCATGTGACCGATCAGCTTTGGGTAGCCCCAGCAGGTCCTTAAGCTCAGAGATTAGACGCGGGACACGCCAGAGAGGTGAGGATTTTTTTTTTTAACTTTTAACACTTGCTTTAGTTAATTTCACTTCCACAATGTACAGTATGTATATACATCGCGGAAGTGAAATTACACACGAACAGAGCAATTTTAGAGTACTGAGCATGCTCGGTACACTAAAATTGGGTCAGGGAAACGATCCAATGTTTTCCCGGAGCTGTGCTCCATACGCCCCCATGTTAATTGTCGCAGATCGGGTCGGATCCAATTGTGTCAGATTTGGTCCGCTGTGCCCAAAATCGGAGTAATCTCCGATTTTGGGTACAGCAAAAAATCGGACAGAATCGGATCCTACACAATCGGACGACAACAGGGCACCAATCTGTGTTCATAGGGATACATGGGGACCAAATCGGATCCGTGCCTGTCAGTTTTACAATGGACAGCCAAAAAACGCAATGTGAATCCAGCTTAAACTCTCGCAAGTCGGATTGCAGAAGTATGATAGTTTGCTTCCTTCACACATAGATTTCTTAAAGGAACATTCCAAATCTGATACATTATGTTCTACCGAGTGCAGACCCGGGGTGCTGAAGTCTGGTACACAGATTTTCTCTTTGATATTTGTTAATCCTTGGAATTCCCAGAGTGCAGACACTTGAAGTAGTCAATATCAAGATCCCTGGTGGGCTAGGGTGTTAAATAGTCAATCCCTGATGACTTAGATATTGAGATGGGCAATGCTAACATCTCTATTGGTCTAGATTACTGAATTAGCCAATGGCAATAACCCTGGTAATCTAGGATATCAAAATAGTCAATGACAATATCCCTCATGGTCTAAGTTATTAAAGTAGCCAATGCCAAAATCCATGATATACTAGAATATTGAAATAACTAACATCTCCCGTTTGTAGGATATTAAAAGAATCAAAAAAATATTTCTGATGATCAAAAGCAGTGAATATGTCAATATTACGATCCCTGGTAGTGTAGGGTATTGAGGAAGTCAGTGCTTAAATCTTGGTGGTCTAGATATGCAATGCTAACATCGTTAGTAGTCTACGATATTGAGATAGTCAATACCAACTTCTCTGCTTGTCTAGGATATTTGGGTAGTGAATCCTATCATCCCTGGTTACTTAGGTTATTTAGGTAGTCAATGCTAACATCTCTGATGCTCTGTTATTTTACATAGTCATGTTAATATCCCTGGTGATCTAGGGTATTGAAGAAGTCAATGGCTAATATCCCTGGTAGAGTTGACTTCCTCAGTACCCTAGACTAATATCCTAGTGGTCTAGTTTGTTTAGGCAGTTGATAACATCCCTGGTTACTTAGGTTATTTAGGTAGTCAATGCTAACATCGTTGATGCTCTATGTTACTTTACATAGTCAATGCTAATATACCTTGTGGCTATTGAGGTAGAAAAATCTAATATTTTAGTGGTCTAGGTTTTTTCAGTAGTCGATGATAACATCCCTGGTAGTTTGTTATTTAGATAGTCAATACGAACAACTCAGGTGGTCTAAAATATAGAAGGGGTCAATTACAACACTTCTGGTCATCTCTAGCTCTGAAGGGGTTAATATCGTCATCTCCGGTGATCTAGCATTCTAAAGAACTTAAAATCCTTAATACTAATAGTTATGTCCATCATCAGTGGTGTCTTCATATCTACCCCTTCCTCACAAGCTATAAAGAGGGAGCAGATGGAAGAGAGTTGGATTAATTGTAAAGCTTTAACAATCAAATGTATCCCATTGTTAGCAATAGAAATAACAAAGTCTCAAAAGAAATGTAACAGTAGATGTCAATCAGTTATATTGTACTTACCTTGTGATTGTAAGGTGAGGAAAACGAGCAGGATCAGACCCCGTGACATTGTCTGTGAAGCCATGATTAATCCTTGGTGTTTGGGTATGAGCCGGAGTGAGGACACTAGGATGGAGTGAGGACACTAGGATGGAGTGAGGACACTAGGATGGAGTGAGGGCACTAGGATGGAGTGAGGACACTAGGATGGAGTGAGGACACTAGGGACGAGTGAGGGCACTAGGGACGAGTGAGGAATCTAGGATGGAGTGAGGACACTAGGATGGAGTGAGGACACTAGGATGGAGTGAGGACACTAGGATGGAGTGAGGACACTAGGATGGAGTGAGGACACTAGGATGGAGTGAGGACACTAGGGACGAGTGAGGGCACTAGGGACGAGTGAGGAATCTAGGATGGAGTGAGGACACAGGACATGCATGGAGTTTATATACTCACCTGTACACAGGTGGACAATGTGCTCACCACCTATTGTTTATCTATTGTTTATGTTGTTGACATCACACATGACAAACAAGGATGAGTGAAAAGATAAATACTGGCATTCCAAATATCCGAAAGTAATGCCTCCTGTGTCTATATCTGGTAATGCCTATACTTCTGAAGAGCTGATAATTGTAGGCTCACTCAGTATCTATGTGACAAGAGAACACAGATATTTGAGAAATTATCAGTTTGTATAATTCACATGTCTTAGTCATCTACCAATTACCTACTCATACCCATAAATCTATCAGCCTATTTGTATATATTTTCTGCCTACCTATCATCTATCTATCTTTTATACTTTCACCATCACATATCTATCTATCTATCTATCTATCTATCTATCTATCTATCTATCTATCTATCTATCTATCTATCTATCTATCTTTTATCTAGTCAAGGGTGTAACTGGAGTCCGATGGGCCCTGGTGCGAGATTTGGACCCCCATGTTGATCAATGTATGGGCCCTTGTAGCATTCTAAATCCTATAAAGACATACGACTTGCCTCCTGTCCCCCTTCGTTATGCAGTAATGTCCCCCATCCTGGTATAGATGTCCCCATCCTGCTATATATGTCCCCAATGGTTGGTATATTTTTCTTGTGCTTCCGTGGGTTACTTATTCAATAACATCCATCTTCTCCTTAAAATCCAGGTCCTCCTGGAGCTATAGTAATAAATCCTGTGATGAGCCAGTGCAATGTCTTCATCCATATATTAGACCTTGTGCTCCCATAGGTGTATTATTGGAATTTCATCTGCACTGATTCTCAATAGGGAATGATGCCTCGGGTCAGTACTATATGGTAACACTGAGGTGTCGGTATGATGTCTGGGGTCAGTACTATATGGTAACACTGAGGTGTCGGTATGATGTCTGGGTCAGTACTATATGGCAACACTGACGTGTCGGTATGATGCCTCGGGTCAGTACTATATGGTAACACTGACGTGTCAGTATGATGTCTGGGCTCAGTACTATATGGTAACACTGACGTGTCGGTATGATGTCTGGGGTCAGTACTATATGGTAACACTGGCGTGTCGGTCGTATGATGCCGTGGGTAGTACTATATGGTAACCTGACGTGTCGGTATGATTCGGGTAGTACTATATGGTAACACTCATGACCGTGTACGGTATGATGTCTATGTGGGCGTACATATGGTCACTGATGTGGGTCAGTACTAAGTCACTGATGTGTCAGTATCTACATATGGTAACACTGAGTGTCATGATCGTCAGTACTATATGGTAACATGACGTGTCGGTATGATGTCTGGGTCAGTACTATATGGTAACACTGACGTGTCGGTATGATGTCTGGGTCAGTACTTATTAACACTGAGTGTCGTATGAGTCTGGGTCATACTATGACATGACGTGTCGGTATGATGTCCCAGGTCAGTACTATATGGTAACACTGAGTGTCGGTATGATGTCTGGGTCAGTACTATATGGTAACACTGAGTGTCGGTATGATGTCTGGGGTCAGTACTATAGGTAACACTGAGGTGTCGGTATGATGTCTGGGTCAGTACTATATGGTAACACTGACGTGTCGGTATGATGTCTGAGGTCAGTACTATATGGTAACACTGACGTGTCGGTATGATGTCTGGGGTCAGTACTATATGGTAACACTGAGTGTCGTATGATGTCTGGGGTCAGTACTATATGGTAACACTGACGTGTCGGTATGATGTCTGGGGTCAGTACTATATGGTAACACTGACGTGTCGGTATGATGTCTGGGTCAGTACTATATGGTAACACTGACGTGTCGGTATGATGTCTGGGTCAGTACTATATGGTAACACTGACGTGTCGGTATGATGTCTGGGGTCAGTACTATATGGTAACACTGACGTGTCGGTATGATGTCTGGGTCAGTACTATATGGTAACACTGACGTGTCGGTATGATGCCTCGGGTCAGTACTATATGGTAACACTGACGTGTCGGTATGATGTCTGGGGTCAGTACTATATGTAACACTGACGTGTCGGTATGATGTCTGGGGTCAGTACTATATGGTAACACTGACGTGTCGTATGATGCCTCGGGTCAGTACTATATGGTAACACTGACGTGTCGGTATGATGTCTGGGGTCAGTACTATATGGTAACACTGACGTGTCGGTATGATGTCTGGGGTCAGTACTATATGGTAACACTGAGTGTCGGTATGATGTCTGGGTCAGTACTATATGTAACTCAGTACTATATGGTAACACTGAGTGTCGGTATGATGTCTGGGGTCAGTACTATATGGTAACACTGACGTGTCGGTATGATGTCTGGGGTCAGTACTATATGGTAACACTGACGTGTCGGTATGATGTTCGGGTCAGTACTATATGGTAACACTGACGTGTCGGTATGATGTCTGGGGTCAGTACTATATGGTAACACTGACGTGTCGGTATGATGTCTGGGGTCAGTACTATATGGTAACACTGACGTGTCGGTATGATGTCTGGGGTCAGTACTATATGGTAACACTGACGTGTCGGTATGATGTCTGGGTCAGTACTATATGGTAACACTGACGTGTCGTATGATGTCTGGGTCAGTACTATATGGTAACACTGACGTGTCGTATGATGTCTGGGTCAGTACTATATGGTAACACTGACGTGTCGGTATGATGTCTGGGTCAGTACTATATGGTAACACTGCGTGTCGGTATGATGTCGGGTCAGTACTATATGGTAACACTGACGTGTCGGTATGATGTCTGGGTCAGTACTATATGGTAACACTGACGTGTCGGTATGATGTCTGGGGTCAGTACTATATGGTAACACTGACGTGTCGGTATGATGCTCTGGGTCAGTACTATATGGTAACACTGACATGTCGGTATGATGTCTCGGGTCAGTACTATATGGTAACACTGATGTGTCGGTATGATGTCTGGGTCAGTACTATATGGTAACACTGAGGTGTCGGTATGATGTCTGGGTCAGTACTATATGGTAACACTGACGTGTCGGTATGATGTCTGGGGTCAGTACTATATGGTAACACTGAGTGTCGGTATGATGTCTGGGGTCAGTACTATATGGTAACACTGACGTGTCGGTATGATGTCTGGGTCAGTTACTATATGGTAACACTGACGTGTCGGTATGATGTCTGGGGTCAGTCTATATGGTAACACTGACGTGTCGGTATGATGTCTGGGGTCAGTACTATATGGTAACACTGACGTGTCGGTATGATGTCTGGGGTCAGTACTATATGGTAACACTGACGTGTCGGTATGATGCCTCGGGTCAGTACTATATGGTAACACTGACGTGTCGTATGATGTCTGGGTCAGTACTATATGGTAACACTGACGTGTCGGTATGATGTCTGGGGTCAGTACTATATGGTAACACTGGCGTGTCGGTATGATGCTGGGTCAGTACTATATGGTAACACTGACGTGTCGGTATGATGTTCTGGGGTCAGTACTATATGGTAACACTGACGTGTCGGTATGATGTCTGGGGTCAGTACTATATGGTAACACTGACGTGTCAGTATGATGCCTCGGGTCAGTACTATATGGTAACACTGATGTGTCGGTATGATGTCCTCGGGTCAGTACTATATGGTAACACTGACGTGTCGGTATGATGTCCTGGGGTCAGTACTATATGGTAACACTGACGTGTCGGTAATGATGTCTGGGTCAGTACTATATGGTAACACTGACGTGTCGGTATGATGTCTGGGGTCAGTACTATATGGTAACACTGAGTGTCGGTATGATGTCTGGGTCAGTACTATATGGTAACACTGACATGTCGGTATGATGTCTCGGGTCAGTACTATATGGTAACACTGACGTGTCGGTATGATGTCTGGGTCAGTACTATATGGTAACACTGAGGTGTCGGTATGATGTCTGGGGTCAGTACTATATGGTAACACTGACGTGTCAATATGATGCCTCAGGTCAGTACTATATGGTAACACTGACGTGTCGGTATGATGTCTGGGGTCAGTACTATATGGTAACACTGAGGTGTCGGTATGATGTCTGGGGTCAGTACTATATGGTAACACTGACGTGTCGGTATGATGTCTGGGGTCAGTACTATATGGTAACACTGACGTGTCGGTATGATGCCTCGGGTCAGTACTATATCGTAACACTGACGTGTCGGTATGATGAGAAACATACAGATGCCCCTGTGGAGCTGCTATATGCGTTTCGGAGATATACTCCTTATTCGTTAGCTCATCAAACTACAATAAAACACACACATATATACAAGTAAAAGCACAAGTCATAGGAGCACCTGTATTCCATTTACCATGATTACATCTTGGAAATTTAACTCCTGTATTGCCAGCTAAGAGTAGAAATGTGAGAGACCTTCATATAAATACAAATATAGAAATATAAATAGAACAGTTGCATATTTTTAGAAATAAATAAATACATCAATAGAATCATGATTTATTATGAATATTTTATCACCACTGCTCTATTTAATAGAAATAAAACAAATCATTCTTGAAATTGAGACCATTTGGTGATCGTGTATTCAGCTGCAGAATCCATAGTTTTTCTCTTTCATGTAGTTTCCTTTCCCAATTACCACTTCGGTATGGTGAGGAAACTGGTGTAAAATTCCAGCAGAGCATTGTAAGAAACTCATTGATGGTTACCGGAAGCGGTTGATCGCAGTTATTTTGGATAACGGTTGTGCAACCAAGTATTCGGCTGAGGGTGCCAATACTTTTGTCTGGCCCATTTTTGGAGTTTTGTGTGAAATGATCAATGTTTTGCTTTTTGCTTCATTCTCTTTTGTGTTTTTTCATTGAAGACAAATTAAATGAAGATAATAATACCAAAGAATTTGTGATTGCAATCATTTTCAGGAAGAAACTGAGGATTATCTGACAGAATTGCAGGGGTGTCAATACTTTTGGCCACAACTGTATCTCAGACGATGAGATCAGCTGAGATGTGTGAGGGATGATGTGAGCTTACATCAGAGGGACGTCATAATTACTCTTTAATGATGTGCCAGAAATACTTTTTCCTATACACATCAGAGGGACGGACATGGCCAAGGGCGTATGTTTAAGCCCTTGGTCATAAAGTGGTTAATACAATAAATGTACGGTAATTTTATACAAACAATTACCCAATTCCCATCCTATTTTATTCTTGTTCAAGTGAAAATCCGGAAAAAAAATTCTATTACAGCAGTAATTAAGATTCAGATTAGATCAATGCTATTTAATCACCTCCTACAGGCAACCCTATAATTGCATTGAAATTAAAGCCAGAAGAATTTGCATGACCATAAATAAACAGTATGTTCTAGAGATCGAGCCTCGTCTATCGTCAACACCCGGGCAATCATCCAATTCCAAATTGTACTAATTTAGAGGGAATTTTTTACCACTGATGCTTCAAGTTTAGTAATCTAATTTCACAATAGATGGACTCTCATCACAACAGCCCTAGTCACATCACAACAGCCTTACTCAAAACGCAAAACCTACAGTATCATCTGACTATAACAGATATTCCCTTAGCAGAACACGCACAATGCCAGTCTTCACTGGTTCACTTCCAGTGCAATAGCAATGGAGGTGGGTGTGGACCCACTATGCCACAGACCAGGCTTACTCTGCAGGGGGTGGCTATGTGTCACGTGTTGACTGACCCGCCCAGGCCGGTGTACTCAGAGCTCGGGCACGGTGTCAGGGGGAATGCTATCATGGGTGGCTGCGCCCATGTCTGTGGCTCTGGGGGTCTGTGACTTCTAAAATACAGTTTTTGTTAAAATGGTTTGTGACGCCACCTGTAGTACTTGGTGAGGGATCACCAGCGCCGCTACAGTCCTCCGGAGGGCGTTAGAATTGCAGCAAGGGTGGTATAGCTTCCTACAGGTGAAGCTGGCCTTCGGGACAGCATTGGCTGAAATAAAAGTTCAATGATGGCAATACAGAGACACGAAGGCAGTTTCACTCTTTCCGGGTACTTTACTGGAAACAAGCATCCCACAAATACAAAGTCCACAGTTCAGCACTGATAAAATACACGGGTGATCGTCCGGGCGACTGTAAATGGATGCAAGGTGGTTTGGAGGTACCCGCGGTATGCCTTAATTAATGAACCCGTGTCCTTTTAGCCCTGCCTTGGATAAGTCTCTTCTCAGTCCCGCTGAGGTAGTAATGGAGTTCCTCTCGCTCTCTCTCTCTGCTACCTCGACCCCGACCTCTATGGAGAACCATGTGGCAGGTTGCTGTGGCTGGTAACCAGGCCGCAGCAACCGGTTGACGTCTACGGAGGTGGACTCCGGCCATTTCCTCAGATCCAGCTTTTCGAGGTGGACTGGGGAAGCTCCCTGGAGTATGGTCGCTCCGCGTTGGGGTTCCCCCTTTCTCTCTCTGGCACCCTCTCTCAAGGTTCCCTCAGGACCCCCTTTTATCTTCCCTCAGGTCCAGTCTGCCACTCTCCTGTTCTGACCTTCCGACTCCTCTAATCTTCCTCCTAGTGTACCACCCTGGCTTGAGTGTGGAATTGCTGGAATTGGGTCCCCCCTGCCAACCCTGCATCCACTTACAGTTGGGATAAGTACACCGCTTTTCTGGGTGTAATATCCTGGTGTGACGCCTGACCAACGGGGGTGCCACATTGACCGCTCCACAGTCCACGTGAATAGCTCTGCTGCAGTTAAGCCAGAGTTTATTTCCCCTCGTTCAATTTGGGTTAATGCTGATGACCTACCCCAGGGTATGGGGTACTCAGGACCAGGTTATACTGTCTCTGGGGAGTCGTAGGGGTTGAGACCCAGTTCTGTGGCCCTGAGTGCAGCTCTAAAGGGGGCTTCTAGCTTGGCAGGGAAAGGGGATGATGAAAGGAATTAGTTTATGACGCCACCTGTGGTATGTGACTATGGGTGGTCACTGCTGCTGCAGAGCCTCCGGGGACGAAGGACGGGCAGCTGGGATAGAGCTGCTCCCCATAAGCAGAGCGGATCCCTGGGGCAGTGGATCTTGAAGGGTGTAGTGTACAGGATGGAGGTTGCACAAATAACTGGAGGCCTCAGCAGTGAACATTTCCTTTACCTTTACTTGTACATAGCAGTTACAGTCCGGGGCACCGGTTTAGATGTTACTGTGCACCTGGGTGGCCTGGAAGCAATCAGGGGATCCACCTAGCCAGGTGGCTTGGAGGCCTCCCCTCTGCGCGTTCTCCTGTGGGTCCCTGCTGCTGCTTGAAGCTAAGCTGCTTGCCCTCTCACCTGCACGTGCCAGTATGACAGGCAGCTCGAGTCCTGTTTTAGGGGTCGCTCCTTGCTGCTTTGCCTCTAGGCACTTTGGTGTGGATGGGGAATTTGGAATTCCCCACCCTCCGGTATTGGCTTCTGGGACATTAGACCCCGCATAGCCTCTGACCCGGTGTCCATTTCCTAGCACTATTCCTCTAGGGTGAGCACGAAGCTGCTTGGCTCCCCCAGGCTCTCCTCTCCTTTCTTCTCAGACTCACTCCATGGCTGTTCTGACTCACACCACCTCCCAGGCCAGAAGTTTTATAGAGAAGCTCCCCTCAAGCCGTGTTCTAGAGCTCCCCCTTCTGGTCTGGAGACAGGAAAGTGTTGGATGCTGTGCCACCTGAATAGGGAACCCCCTATTTTGCTTCCAAGCGTTACATCACCCCTGTGAGGGAGGCAATGCCATTGTTGCAACCAGACCTCTGGTTTGCTACACTGAAGTTGCTGTTGCTTTCTATGTGCCGCAGCTGGAGGTATAGGGTATCAGGTGACCACACCGCTAGCCTTTATATAGCCTCCCCTTCCTCCAGATGATGTAGTTATTAGAGTTCACTCTGTCTTGACCTGAGAGCAGTGAAGACGTCTGTACACCTGCTGGAGCTTCTTGCTGCTTTTTCCTTGGAGGTTGCTGTTTACCCCTGTCCTTGGTGGGAGGTAAAAGGGAGTTGCACACAGCCGATTGAGTTGAGGGAAGGAGTGGTGGTCCAGACCTCCTTGCCATCTGAGGTACCTCTGGATATAAGGCTAGCCAGGGACCCCCCAGTCCAAGTCCATATTCTTTTCCCTCATCCGCTATATGCATGACATTACGTTTCAACTGGGTCTTCACCAGGGCCTCTCATGGTGAGGGTAGGCTGGGTACACAAGGTACCACCCCAGGGCAGTCCCCAGCACTGCAGCAGCTGACTGGAGGATCAAAGACGCGAGAAACGAGGTAAAGTAAGCTGAGACAAGGGCCTAGTCAGATGGTCCAAAGTCGGAGCAGGCAGCACAGGTTCAGAGTAAGAAGCTGAGGTCAGGAACTTTGAGGTCAGACAGGGCTAGTATAAAATAACGGGAGAATCATTACTAACATAACCCATGAGCAGGTCACTAGCAAACAAAGTGACCAGGAAGCAATGTTCAGACAAGCAGTAATAATAATAATAATAATAATCTTTATGTACAGTTTATAGTGCCAACATATTCCACAGCGCTTTACAATTTAGAGGTTCATATTCAAACAATCATAAGTAACACTTAGAAAAAATACAATATTTAAAGCAAAAAATAGTGACGACCCTGCTCATAAGAGCTCACAATCTACAATGAGGTGGGGGTGACACAAAGTACAGGGGCTTATTTACAATGATGGTCCAGCTATCTTGAGGAAATGGGGAGCAGATAAGAGCTGCATGAGTGGTCACCAGACAACCTTTGTAGAGCTTTTGGATCTGGTCGAGTTTGGCAGAGAGTTATTGTGGCGCCCCGCCAAGCAGGCGTCACAGAGGGGTACTGCACCCGTAAAAGAGGTGCAGATACTCCAGCTGCAGGTGGTACTCATTAACCAGCACTCCCACACTAGATTACACCGTGGGAGGTTACCCGGGAGGGAATAAAACCACCTCTAGGGGGAACAAGAGTGTGTTGAGGAGGTTTCGAGTTTTGTCTCTAAGTTAGCAAGCTCAGGGTCTCTCGGCTGAGAGACCGGGGAGAGATGGAAGAAGAAGAGAGGGCTTAAGAAGGAAGCTTCTCCAGGAGCAGACAGCCTAAAGGGAGTGAGAAACTTTAGGAGGTTTATCCCCGACAGCTTACCGGGTACTGGAGCCCGCACCTGTGGGATACTTTAGGACCACAGAAAATCCGGAATCCCGTGGAGTCTACACTTCTCCCGGACACCTGAGCAGACCGAAAGAGGGTACCAGGCACCGCCAAAGGAACGAGCGGCCAGCCAGAAGAGGGTTACCCGACGGCGGGAAGGGTGAGAGAAGGAAGGAGGTCAGGTGGGCTTCAAGTCACCAGGCTTCACACAATCACTGGGAAGCAGGAAAGGAACAGACGGGAATAGAGCAAGCAGTCACACCAAGGGTCCACCATCCCACCAAGGATCTGCCTGCAGCCACCCGTTAAGCTACCTGTCCTCATACCATCAGGAGTGCTGAACTGTACTGTTGTATGCGATGAATGCAAATGACAGTAAAGTACCCGGAGGAAAAGTTGCTTTTGACTCTGCTTGTTTTCCTTTAAATTAACTTGTTTCCATCTAGGAACGCTGCCCCGGAGGTCCAGTCCTACCTGTGGAGGACTTCACCAACTTGCCGCAGTACCATCTACCTCCGGCGTACTGTGGCGGCGCTGGTGGCATCTCACCAGAAACTACAGGTGGCGTCACGACAACACTGTATATAATCCCCTGTACATATTTCCCTTTTTTTTGGAAGATAAGCCCAGGACACGGGGTCAGACGCCACCACTCCCCGTGACAGCAGAAGTGTTAACCCTTGCAGCCTGACACCCGAGTACCCCAAAGCCTGGGCGCAACATTATCTTCAAAGAAGTAGTGAATACCCTATGTCTAAATTACTTCAATAAGGGAGCATGATAGTGTCGAGCCCAGTCTTTGGGGTACTCGGGTGTCAGGCGGCAAAGGGTTAACGGTGTCACGGGGAATGGCAGCCGCGCCTGACCCCGTGTCCTGGGCATATCTTTCAGAAAAAAGGGGTGATATTTACAGGGGATTATTTACAAAGTTTGTCGTGACGCCACCTGTAGTTTCTGGTGATGGGTCACCAGCACCGCCACAGTCCGCCGGAGGTAGTTAGTAATGCGGCTAGTGTGGTAAAGTCCTCCACAGGTAGGACTGGGACCTCCGGGGCACCATAGTGTGAGGGTCAGCTTGTAGTGGAGCTGTAGATGGGATGGGGAGTGTTGGAGCAGTTTATGAGGGGCACCGGGAACGGAGGGAATGATGCACGCACACAGAAGAAGTCTCTTTTACCTTTTACTATTGTTTGGCAGGTAAAACGTCCAGGGCACCGACAGGTGACAGGGTTGCACAGTGGGTTCCCACAGCAAGTAGGTATAAGGCCTCCTCTGTTCCTCTGTGTGATTGAGCCCAGCCTGCATGCAGCCAGATTTGCCTCTTCTCTCTCTTGCTGACTCTGATAACTGTTCTCCTCCTGTTCGGTCTCCGGGTTACCCTCTCTGATCACTGTGGTGGTGCACTGCTGTGTCTGGCTCCCTCTCTTGACCCACAGGGGGGCCAGGTGGCTGAAGTCTCCACGATATGACGGGGTTCTCTGTGGTCCTGAAGCATCCCACAGGTGCGGATCCCTGAGATCCGGTACGTCTTAGGGCGAACTCCCTCAAGTTCATCACTCCCTCTTGGCTATCTGCTCCTCGCCTTCTGTCGCCACTTAGGCTTGCGGGACGTAGAAGGGCCACTACGGGTCACTGGTTCGGGCGTAACCGCGGCACCGACCACCAGGACGTCTTTGCAGCTCTCCTAGCGTCTCCACACTGTGACTGCTCCTCCCCCAGCAGCAGTATTTATAGGGGATCTTGCCTAAGGTCAGCAAGTGGGGCTTCCCCTACTGTGCTGATGTGAAAGATGTTGCATGTAGTAGGTACCTGCTGTGGAAACTCAACTGTGCATTAGAGAGATCTGTGGCTACCTGTGTGAGCAGGGCACCACAATAGACCACCCTAAAATTATATGTTTTAGAAAGCACTTAAAACTTTGTAAATTGTGGATAGTCCTAATTTCTTGGGGTAGAGCATTCCAGAGAACTGGTGCAGCTTGGGAGAAGTCTTGAAGCCAGGAATGGGAGGTTCGGATATACAGCGTGTGACCGGTGAATCACATCCTAGTGCCACCCAAAAAAACGTTCTTTGGAGGTCGGATTAATGCAGGTATTAGTCTAAAGTTGTTTCCAGAGAGTAGAGAACGGGTGAGGTGATAGACAGAGATGAGGAAGGAGAGGTAGGGAGTTGCTGCACTGTGAAGAGGACAGGTGGGGCGATATACAGAGATGAGGGTAGAGAGGTAGGGAGGTGCTGCACTGTGAAGAGGACAGGTGAGGCGATAGACAGAGATGAGGGTAGAGAGGTAGGGAGGTGCTGCACTGTGAAGAGGACAGGTGAGGCGATAGACAGAGATGAGGGTAGAGAGGTAGGGAGGTGCTGCACTGTGAAGAGGACAGGTGAGGCGATATACAGAGATGAGGGTAGAGAGGTAGGGAGGTGCTGCACTGTGAAGAGGACAGGTGAGGCGATATACAGAGATGAGGGTAGAGAGGTGGGAGTGTGCTGCACTGTGAAGAGCTCTGTGGGTGAGAACAAGCAATTTGAATTGGATTCTGTAGTGTATAGGCAGCCAGTGCAATGACTGGCACAGAGCGGATCTTATAATATATGGGCAGCCAGTGCAGTGACTGGCACAGAGCTGAAGCGTCCGAGTAACGGTTAGCCAGATAGGTGATCCTGGCTGCTGCATTAAGGAAAGTTCGATGTCAAACATAACACCCTTGGTATTGGCACCATCCCTCTCCAGCTCCACATTTTGAAGGTGTTGATTCTTCTCCTGTCTTGTTTCTTTATAGTCCAGGTGTCACTTCCATATGTTACTACAGACCAGACTATGTAGGAGCCGTGTCTTCATCACCAGTGAAATGTTCCTTGATTTGAAAACCCTGTCCAGTGACTTCTTCATTCATTTGCCCATAGCTATCCTTCTATCATCGATCCAAGTCGTTCGAAGTTCTTTATAACTTCTAGTTTATCATTGTCTATCTCAAATGTGTACCGCTCATACCTGGAGGTAGTCAATATCTTTGTCTACTTTGTATTGAGTAGGAATTTAACATTTGAGCTTTCCAGTTGTTATCATAGTGTAATCAGGTCACATGGGAAAGAAAGGTAAAACTGCAACTGATCCAGCCTGTTCCCGTACAGGCTAAAGATTCAGACCCCGCAGTTCCTAGAGTTGCCAATGTAGAATGCCTAAATGAGTGCTTCATATTCCTCATTAGGAACCTGATGCAAGAGCAGAGTGATATTTACCTTCTCAAAGTAAGGTGTGTTGAGACAAAGAGATCCCGGAGTGATTAAAAACAAATATATATATATATATTGTGAGACAGGGGACATAGTTCAGCTGGGATTTTTGCTTCGGCTCAAGCAACTGGCTGTGGAGTCCTGGTGGACAATGGCAGACTGGCAGGCTTCACACAGGTATGATCGCAGCCATGTTTATTGTGCACACTTGTCACTTAGTGTTAAACCAGCAAAAGAGGAAAATAAATGTCTAAAGGCCCTGTCACACATAACGATCGCTCCAGCGATCCCGACAGCGATAATGACCTGCCGGGATCACTAAAGCGTCGTTACCTGATTGCTGGTGAGCTGTCAAACAGGCAGATCTCCCCAGCGATTAGGGACCTGGGACTACCTCTTGAAGCTCATCCAGAGAATGCCAAGAGTGTGCAAAGCAGTAATCACAGCAAAAGGCGGCTACTGTGAAGAACCTGGAATATAAGACATATTTTCAGTTGTTTCACACTTTGTTGTTAAGTATATAATTCCACATGTGATAATTCATAGTTTTGATGCCTTCAGTGTGAATCTACAATTTTCATAGTCATGAAAATACAGAAAACTCTTTGAATGAGAAGCTGTGTCCAAACATTTGGTCTGTCCTGTATATATATATATTATGGGTGAAGAGCATTAACAGCAGAGTAATACCCCTTAGCTGGTCTTTCACTGAATGGCATATAAAATGACAGTATGGCTGGACATCCATATGAGAATATCACCAGCAGGAAACACTAGCAGGGGGAAGATATATGACCAAACCCAAAAGGTGATTGGACAGACAAATGGATAAATAAAACAACTGTTAACCTAAAAGACAAAAGTAAGGATAACAGAAAATAAGCCCATAAAAGAAAGATGTATCTGCTGTGGTTTAGCGGATAAACAAGCCGACTACAGAGTGAAGGGATCGAACCCCGATGTATGACATAAGCTTGATACTCTATCAATACTCTAACACTCTATAATTCCATCTTCTTTTGTTGCTATCAATATTGTATCATCTATGTATGTAAGATTTTGATCATTCATCCAACAATTTTACTATGCACACAGATAAAGTTTGCATACATAGGTCATCATTCACACTGATACATATGGTGCAGTGTCTGTATGCTACGCACTGATCCTGTTCAGGCTACTGGACCAGGCGGGCAGCTCAGTATGATGCTTCTGCACCACTAAATGAATGGCGCAATCAATAAAATTAATAAACCGACAATAATCAAAAAAACTCAATGTATACAGACACAAGAATCTATGAACTAATGCACTTGGCAGGATGCAGTTAGACTCCATTAAACAGAGGTGCTAGATACATGTTCGGTTCGCCATCATTTCCAGTCTCATTTTAAATTTTTTTAAAATTTTATTATTTATTTATAGAGCACCATTGATTCCATGGTGCTGTACATGAGAAGGGGTTACATACACACAAGTTAAAATACAATGAACAAACTAACAGTGACAGACTGATACAGAGGGGAGAGAGGACCCTGCCCTTGTGGGCTTACATTCTACAGGGCAATGGGGAGACAGTTGGTTGGGTCTGCTCTGGTGGTGGTGGAGTTCCGGGTCTAATGGTGGTGGGGCACCGGGTCCAGTGGTGGTGGGGCACCAGGTCCAGTGGTGGTGGGGCACCAGGTCCAGTGGCGGTGAGGTGGCACTGTGGTCATTGTAGGCTATAGGCTGTACTGAAGAGATGGGGATTCAGATTCTGCTTGAAGGTTCCGAATGTAGGGGACAGTCGGATGTGACGGGGTGCAGAATTCCAAAGAATGGGGGATGCTCGAGTGAAGTCTTGCAGGCGGTTAGATGAAGAACGTACAAATGTGGAGGAAAGAAGGAGGTCTTGGGAGGATCGAAGATTACGAGCTGGATGATATCGGGAGATTAGATCAGAGATATATGGGGGGACAGATTGTGGACGGCTTTGTAAGTAAGTCAATGTTAGTTTGAATTGGATACGCTGGGGAATTGGGAGCCAGTGGAGGGATTTGCAGAGGGAAGAAGTGGAGGAACAGCGAGGAGAGAGGTGGATTAGTCGGGCAGCAGAGTTAAGGACAGATTGAAGTGGTGCAAGAGTGTAAGCAGGGAGGCCACAGAGGAGGAGGTTGCAGTAGTCGAGACGGGAGATGATGAGGGCGTGCATTAGTAGTTTAGCAGATTGGGGGTTGAGGAAGGGACGTATTCTGGAAATATTTTTGAGTTGGAGGCGGCAGGAGGTGGCAAGGGCTTGGATGTGCGGTTTGAAGGACAAGGCAGAGGTAAGTGTTACTCCGAGGCAGCGGACTTCAGGTACAGGGCAAAATGTGATGTCATTTATTGTGATGGATAGGTCTGGTAAGGAAGGTGTGTGAGATGGAGGAAAGATGGTGAGTTCAGTTTTGTCTACATTGAGTTTTAGGAGAAGGAGGATATGGCTGATAGACACTCTGGGATTCTTGACAGCAGAGAGGTAATGTCTGAGCCAGAGAGGTAGATCTGGGTGTCATCAGCGTACAGGTGATACTGGAAGCCATGGGACTTTGAGTTGTCCCAGACCAAGAGTATAGATTGAAAAAAGGAGGGGCCCCAGGACAGAGCCTTGAGGGACCCCAACAGAGAGGGGATGGGGCGAGGAGGTTGTGTGGGAGTGGGAGACACTAAATGTGCGGTTGGAAAGGTAGGAGGAGATCCAGGAGAGGGCAAGGTCAGTGATACCATTGGAAGAGAGGATCTGTAATAAGAGCCAGTGGTCGACTGTGTTGAATGCAGAGGACAGGTCTAAAAGGAGGAGGATGGAGAATTGTCTGTTAGCTTTGGCCGTGAGCAAGTTGTTAGTAATTTTGGTCAGGGCAGTTTCAGTGGAGTGGTGGGGGCGGAAGCCGGATTGAAGGTCACCAAAGAGAGAGTTGGATGAGAGGTGGGATGACAGTACAGTATGGACATTTTCTTTATATATCACTGATTCATTCATGTACAAATGCTCCGTGTACTCTTCTCATCTTTCCTGGAACTGTTTGTTCTTGTTAGAGTCTTTCAGCATTCCCACAATGGTAAAAATAGCGGGATGGGGGTAGGGAGTGGGGAATAGGGAAGCATATAGAGGTACAGTATATATCGGGATTCTTTTAGAGATTATGGGCATCCATCCCGGGGCACGCGTGGCCGTGCTCCAGCCCGTGGGAGCTAGCACCTCCGACCTCCTAATCCTTTGCTGTTCTCCTTCCGACTCGCTAACTCTACACTTCCTTGTTCCCCCTAGTTGAGACTGGGTCCTTCCCCCGGGTTCCACCCACCATCCCATCCCGGGGTCCTAAGTGTGTGTGTGCGTGTGGTGTGGGTCTCAACTTCACCATCCAGGTACCTAGAAAACAGGAGCACTACTCTCCCGCTAAGGGAGGAGTGCAGTACCCCCAGTGGCAGTCAGACCGGTGGAGCACCACGATGTTAATCTTTGGCGAATGCATATATATCATCAATCTGATTCTTACAGGCTCAATTCGGTAATGTCAATGTGGAGAGCCTCTGTGATTTTGGAAGAAGGTGTTTATGATGAACAGTTGACTTGTTGTACAAAAGTCATTGAATATTTCTCCAGCCTCATTTCGTTCACCAAGTCCAAAGATTCCCACAACTGTTTTATTTTTGCCTTGCCCAGTTTTGGCATTTAAGTCCCCCATGATAATGAGTAAGTCTTGTTTTGGCAATTTCTTTTTGGACTTCATCATAATGGAAAGTGATCTATTGCTACACGTTTTGAAGTCTTTCTGTCTCCATCCTACATGATCCTATCACCGGAGAGCTGCAACAGCCGTGGAATTGTATTAGAAGCATGTGTAGTGGTTGTGGCTCAACACAACCACTAAAGGTGAGAACCCTACACTTACTACCGATTGGAAATTGTCACAGAAAAACCATATGTGCCATTTGTCTTCTTTAGTTAACCAATCAACATTAGCACTGAGACAACCTTGTGGCGTTGATCCTGCCACATCATGAGCCTTGATTATACTCCGGTCGACTAATGGCTCTTCCCCAGTGGCTTGTTGATTGTATTCTAACTTAAGGATGTGATATGCCGCACTATATCTAATACCAGTTGAACTTTCCATGAAGTTTTCTTGGCATAATACTGAAGTAGATTGCCAGGCCACGCAGTGATGTGGCTTCCGTGAATTCTGAATCAGTAGTGTTGTAAGTTTCAATGCCCTGCCTCATCACACAATGCCATGCTGCCCATGCTGGGCAGTACACTTAGTCTGGCACCTTAGTTGAAACCTGTCCCCCTCAGATGTCCTTGCTTTTAGCTTTCAACACTGATGCATGCAAGGCATGCTACAAACCAAATAACGGGGCAATTAGAGTGGATTTAATAAAATATAAATGTTATTTTATGTTAAAAAAAAATACTGCACTTGTTGTTAATGTTGGGGCACATAAAGGCTAAAATAATGTTTTTTTGTGCCATATGACTTATTTTCTCACATTTTCCTGTGTTCTTTTTAAATAGTGCATTTTACGGCTGTGTGGGCATGGCCAGCGTCTCGCATCACTGTGTGTATTTCCACAGCTTCTGAGATCAGGCTGATAGTGAGCTGTGTGGGGAGCCAGCAGACAAAGTGTTAACAGAGAATGTGACTGAGCTATGTGGAGCTAGATGACAGATCTTTTGTTGGCACCAATTTCTGAGGAGTTTGGCCTGATCCTGACACTCTGACGTTGCTAAGCAACAGAGCTGTATGCTGTGCTAATCTGATACATTGTTTCTTCACCAGCAGCAGTCATCAGTGTAGGCAACACCCCTTTTTCCTCATATGGATACATGCCTCGTCTTCACTGAAGACGGATCTGAGTAATAATAAACATGTGTCTGCTTCAAACACAGTGCAGTAGGGACACCTTATGAACCAGAATTTTCTAATGAAGTATATTGTAAAGTTTATTAGAATCACTTGCTCTACATTATTGTTAAATAAAAATGTAATCAACGGTTACACTTTAATATGTGGTGTACGAACATGGTGGTCATCAGATACACGCATAAAACCAAGGCATTTTAGATAATTTATTATTAGATCATTTTAAATCACACAGAATAAATATGAATCAAAGGTTTTTGGATGTTTAGACTCTTCGTGGCTACAATGCCAACTCAACGTCTCTAGAGACAATATGATAAGACTTCAACATGCATCTTCGTTGATGGAGATGATTCAGTCCTACAAAGCTGGCACATGGGGCACGGCATCTCTGTTGATTATACCCACAGTGCTGAGACATAATATATATTATATACATATTCAGAAGGTATGTACAAAGTAAGGGATCTTCATGAGAGTTCTCCGGTTCCATAGTCTTCAATTAGACTCTGGATCTAAAGAAGCAAAACTGCAAAAAAAAACATTGTTAGATCGTTGGTGGAGTGAAAAGTAGCAATTATCAAGTAAGGCTTGTCGTACATCAATGTTGACCTATCAGGACACTCATCACTATAATTTATTTGGTTTTAGGAAGTTTCGCCCCAACATTTCGCCCCCAGCAGTTCGCCCCCAGCAGTTCGCCCCCAGCAGTTCGCCCCCAGGTACATTTCGCCCCCGAACATTTCGCCTCCAGCATTTCGCCCCGAGGATGTTTCGCCCCCGCACATTTCGCCCCCGCACATTTCGCCCCCAGCAGTTTGCCCCCGGATGTTTCGCCCCCGCACATTTCGCCCCCAGCAGTTCGCCCCCAGCAGTTCGCCCCGGATGTTTCGCCCCTGGATGTTTCGCCCCCAGATGTTTCGCCCCAGCAGTTCGCCCCTGGATGTTTTGCCCCCGCACATTTCGCCCCCAGCAGTTCGCCCCCGGATTTTTCGCCCCCGGATGTTTCGCCCCCAGCAGTTCGCCCCCAGATGTATCGCCCCCAGCAGTTCGCCCCCGGATGTGTCACCCCCAGCATTTCATCCCTGGATGTTTTGCCTCTAGCAATATGCTCCTGGATCTTTCGCATCCAGGAAAGACCTGCCTGAACTGAACTTTGGCAGGTTCGCGTATCACTAATAATACACCATATGAGTCTAAGATATAGAATTCTGATCAAATTAGGTTTTTTTTATTCTAAAACTTTGCTTTCTAGATAAGTAATTTTACAAACAGACAGGAAAATAGTAGGATTTCATTGGTTACTAATTAGGTCGTGCCCCCTTGGTAGCAGAACGGATCCTGGCTCCCTGTGATACATTCAGGGCTGCTCCTTCACAGCCCTCTGCAAAGCTCTCCTTCACCCTCCGCTCATGTGCTCTGTCCTGGACAAGAGGAGGGCTCCCCCGCCTGTGTAAAGCCGTTACAGGACGGAACACATGGGGGGGCTTTGCAGAGGGCTGTAAACCAGCAGCCTTTTATACATCATAGGGAATATATTGTTAGTTGCATGCTCCTGTGCAGCCCCGCCCTCTAGAATCCATCCACAAGTACTGCTACTAAGGATCTCAGATGCAATAAAAGCTAGTCTAATGTAACTTGCAGGACATGTGACCTGCTACTTGTTACATCTGCAACAAAACTTGCAACAAAGCAGGTCAGTGCTGGCTCAGGTAAAAGTTCACAATTGTTTTGATTTTAGGCCTCTTGCACACTGTAATTTTAGAGCGGTTTCACACTTATGTTTGGGGCCGCAAGAGGTCGATCCGCTCTGGATCTGACATCCAGCTGACCTCGGGGCAATGCTGGCGGAATGCTGGCATTCCGCTTGCATTGCCCATAGAAGTGAACGGCTCGGTTACACGATCTGCAGCCGCCCATTCGCTTTCGTAATGCCGTATTCCGCCATCAGTGTCAGAACAAAAAGAAGAGCATTTTCTTCTTTTTGTTCCACTGCTGGGGGCGAAATATCCGGGGGCGAAACATCCGGGGGCGAACTGCTGGGGGTGAAACATCCAGGGGTGAACTTCTGCAGGCGAAACATCCGGGAGTGAACTGCTGGGGGGCGAAACATCCGGGAGCGAACTGGGCGAACTTCTGCGGGCGAAACATCCTGGAGCAAACTGCTGGGGGCGAAACATCCGGGGGCGAACTGCTGGGGGCGAACTGCTGGGGGTGAAATGTGCGAAGTATCCGGGAGCGAACACCTGGGGGCGAAACATCCAGGGCCGAAACTACTGGGGGCGAAACATCCGGGGGCGAACTGCTGGGGGCGAACTGCTGGGGGCGAACTGCTGGGGCGAAATGTGCGGGGGCGAAATGTGCGGGGGCGAAACATCCAGGGGCGAACTGCTGGGGGCGAAACATCCGGGGGCGAAACATCCGGGGGAGAACTGCTGGGGGCGAACTGCTGGGGGCGAAATGTGCGGGGGCGAAATGTGCGGGGGCGAAACACCCTGGGGGCGAAATGCTGGGGGCGAAATGTTCGGGGGCGAAGTGTACCTGGGGACGAAATGCTGGGGGCGAAATGCTGGGGGCGAAATGCTGGGGGCGAATTGCTGGGGGCGAAACTTCCAACTCCCGTTTTTACAGCACTAGCTTTTATTTATTGCAAGGTATTTGGAGACAACACACATACTTTTTTTGTTTTCAGGTGGTTGTTTCATACAATTCGGCATTTGTAGTGACCTTGCTCTATAGGCCTGTTCACACTGCTTTTTTCTGTTTCCGCTTTTGTCTGCAACTTCACTACGGAGGACTCAGTGGGACCATGGCTCCTCCAAACTGTGGGTCCTCCAGAAATAGAAAGAGACTCTTTTTGTAGTTGAACCCTACTCTTCTAGTAGATGAGGAGGCTCAACTCTATTAATGCAAATATCTTTAAATGGGTTACTTCCAAGTTGTAACGTGAAGCTTTCGGCCTGTAATGCAAAGTCTATAATAGGGTCTCCCAATTCACTATGCAACTCACTATGGAGGACTCAGCAGGACCATGTATTATATGTAGACTTCAAAGGGTGCCATGTCATATGAAGCTATTCAAGTGACAATCCCTGTATAAGGTGTTTTCCACCCTGGGACAATGGCTGATAGATAGGCTCCACAATGATAAATTGGAATCACCAGTGATCAGATTACTTAGCTTCATCCAGAGGGGACTCCCTCTGGACAAAGCTAATGCGAAACACGCATTAGGGGTGGCCGTCACAGGCAGGTAATACTATCGACCTATTGATGAGGCACTTGCTTGTGTTTGTGAGGCATTGGCATCTATCATTGCTGTATGAGATTGGTAATGATTGTTATTTGATGAAACCACACTGTTGGGCCAGTTAAGGCTACGGATGTTAATCTCTGATTAAGGGGCCTTTGTATATAATGTCATTAGTTGGGTATACCTGCCTTGTGTTCCATTGTGCATTGTCATTTTTAACCAGTTTTTTTGATATGTGAATAAAACTGCATTACTAAATCTTTATTTGGCCTGACTCCTTGGTATTTCTTAATGGAATTGTGTATTGGCTGGAGGGCCCTGTATTAAGTACATAGGTCGAGTCTTTTTGAATATGCCTTTACCATATATGGTCACATGCCCCGTATTCATTGTGAAGACAGATCTGACTGATAATGAACACATGTCTGCTTCACACACAGTGCAGTGGGGACACCTTGTGGAAGGTTTATGAATAGTTTTCGGTCCAAAATCTTCTAATAAAGCCTATTTGAAAGTTTATTATAATCACTTGCTCTACATTATTATTAAATAAAAATGTAAATGGCGATTACGCTTTAACACCTAAATGAGGACCTCCTTGTTGTCAATTATAACCTATTAATGTGTTAGGTCTAGAGACAAATCTTGAAACTTCTAGATGTCTCTAAAACAATCAATAGTTAAAACACCAGTGCCTGACCATGGGCCAATTATTATACTGTGTCCCCTAAAGCATCAAGCTCTGCTGGGTCCTCTTTATATTAAAGTCTGTGCAGTAGATCTCCATTATGAAAAATTAAAGGGGTCCTGATTGAGGTGCTCCACATCCCCTTGTAGTACTAATATCCTTGTGACAAATCTGTATTGTTTTAAATTTGCATTGAAATAAGAGTACGACATATTTACTTACAAAGAGGATGGGCATCAAAAGTAAGAAAAAGAGGATGATCGCCGCCAAGGCAATGATGGCGATTTCTGCAGGAGTGATAGATGCTGTGGAAAGATGAGATGGAAAGTTACAACGGATAATCACAACATATAGACATTGATGTCATAGCATATTAGGCTCTGCCGCCCTGGCACATATTCAGCCTAATACTGCCATACAGTGCAAAGATAATACCGCCAAATGATAGCTGAAGGCTAGGAAGTGCAATATTAATCCTCATAAGGTTAAGAAATGTAATAATTAGACATTTATCTAAGCATAGAAACAAATTGCATGATGTTGCGGATGTAGAGGCTTAAATGCTTACATGCTGCTGTAGTTGTTGCTGCTGTAGTTGTTGCTGCTGTAGTTGTTGCTGCTGTTGTAGTTGCTGCTGTTGTAGTTGCTGCTGTAGTGGTATTTGCTGGTGTAGGAAAAAAGAGGACACGTGTTATAATATTAATATGATTTTTATTCATTTATATAGCGCTATTAATTCCATAGTACTTTTCATTCCATATGCACCTTTAAGGTACCGTCACACGAGGCGACGGTACCGCCGATCTATCGGCACCAACATCGCCCCTGCATCGCCTAATGTGAATGGGCGAGGGCGACGCCATTTACTGGTCACCTGGTTTCAGAGATGTGTGTACTGAAACCTGGCGGCCGATCTGGGCGATGTGCACACATCGCCCCATGTAAACGGCCGCCGGCGACCTGATAGGCGATGGGAGCCATAGGCTCCCATTGTACTGCATCGCCGCTGGGGTTTTGAGACACCCCAGCGGTGATGCCGCCTGTCAGATCGCCGGCGCAGCGCTGGAGGTGTCGCGCCATGTAAATGGGGGACGGCGACGCTGGCGGGGCGCCAAAAACGTGCGTGCTCCTGCCAGTCGCCTTCGACATCTCCAGCGCCGTAGCCTCGTGTGACGGTACCTTTAGAACCCAGTTATATATCCCACATAGTGTGTCACCCTGCTAATACCCAATATTTGCATATTAATTGTCGAAACCTTCTAAGACTAGAAACTAAAGAGTAATTGTGCATAATCCCACTTGAGAGCCATTTCTAGGAACAGACCATCTTAAAATATGATTCAGTGGGAATGTAGAAGATATGAAATTGAATGGATCTACTTTGAGTGTTACCTTCCCTACTTTGGGACCCCATAAAAAATGGAAGATGTTAGCAATAATTCAGATCTACTTGCTCTGCCTCAGTTCAGGACTTATTCCAGTGACCTTGTGCTGTGTGGTCTGTTTCCTAACCTGATGAGCCACAGCCTGGTTGGTGTCTGTCCAAATGCTGATGGACATTTTGTCTTTGTGCTTCTCTTCCTTTTTTTGGTGATTCAGGTGTTTTCACTTGCTTATTGTCTGTCCTATCACATCACAGGTGGAGCTATTTACACTCTCCTGGCTATATTTCTATGTTGATTTCTGCTAAGGAGTTCCAGCCTTGCTGCTAGGGATTTTGCCTGTTAGGCAGAGACCTGTGTTGTGATTACTCTGTATTTTCTTATTTACCTTTCCTGCACCTTACTTCTGTCACGTGTTGACTGCTCTGCAGTCCTTGTGTGTTGTTGTTGTGATTTAAAGCTGAGTTTATTTCCTTTGGTAATGCCAGAAAGCTGCTGTGTTGATGGATATGGGAGGGGGTGTCATAGCATTCAGATCTCCACTCCCTCAGCCTTGAAGTAGTTCCACTTCCCTCTACCAGTTGTCACAGATATAGCTCAGTCTCTACTTGGACCTGTGCAGTGAAAATGTGCTCTGCTTTGCTGCTGCTACTTCTCCCTTTCATTGGAGCTGCTGCGTTTTCCAATCTGTGGGTGAAGGTAGGGGCTCTTAGCCTAGGGCAGATAAGGAGCAAAGAGCGAAGGGTGGCGGCCTGGACTTCCTCAGCTTCAGAGGTAATACCAGGATAAGGGTGAGCCAGAAACCCCCAGTCACGGTCAGATTAGCTCCCCAGTCCACCTTTGCCCATCTTACTATCCTGCCACCTGATTCCCTATTCACTATACTGTGACAACTTCTGTTTGCTATTAGGTTGGTAATAGGTTTCCCTTGCTTGCATTTATAATTTCTCCCTTCTCCCCCTTGTGCACATGTTTTATGTTTCCTCACCTGGGGTTCCCATCTATCTCTGCACGCTTGTCCTATCTTGGTTGTTGTATATAGCAACCTCCCCTCGGGGTCCTCAGGAAACAACTCGACAGCCTTTTAGGCAGTCAGGTCGGAGTTGTGATATTTTAGTTGTGTGGAAAGGGATATTCCAGTCTGTGCAGGAAACTTTAGGGTGTTGTGCAGATAGCTATACAAATCTGTACAGGAACAATTAGGTTGTAGATGTAGTTGCAGTTGCAGTGTGATTGGTTTTATTCACCCTTTGCATATGTTCAAATACATAAGTGCATAACACTAACTTCACATTTGACACAACTAAATATACAGTCTCCATAGTTGTAACAGTATATAAAAGTTCACTTACTTTGACAAAACACTGTAAGAAAGGAAGAACAAGAAAACCATTAATTAATGTGCAAAGTTAATTGACTTCAGTAATAATGTAAAACTTCATAATGAAAAAGCAATTAATGTCAAGCTAAACTCTTACAAGTCGAATTGAAGAAATTAGATAGTTGGAGTCTTCATTAACACAACATTTCTTACAGGGTTCTCTACCCTCACCTACTGTATCCTCACCCATCCCTTGTAGACTGTGAGCCCTCATGGGCAGGGTTCTCTCTCCTCGCCTACTGTATCCTCATCCATTCCTTATAGACTATGAGCCCTCATGGGCAGGGTCCTCTCTCCCCACCTACTGTACTGTATCCTCACCCATCCCTTGTAGACTGTGAGCCCTCATGGGCAGGGTCCTCTCTCCTCACCTACTGTATCATCACCCATCCCTTGTAGACTGTGAGCCCTTGTGGGCAGGGTCCTCTCTCCTCACCTACTGTGTCCTCACTCATCCTTTGTAGACTGTTAGCTCTCATGGGCAGGGTCCTCTCTCCTCACCTACTGTATCCTCACTCATCCTTTGTAGACTGTGAGCCCTCATGGGCAGTGTCCTCTCTCCTCACCTACTGTATCCTCACCCATCCCTCGTAGACTGTGAGCCCTTGTGGGCAGGGTCTTCTCTCCTCACCTACTGTATCCTCACCCGTAACTTGTAGACTGTAAGCCCTCATGGGCAGGGTCCTCTCTCCTCACCTACTGTATCCTCACCCATTCCTTGTAGACTGTGAGCCCTCATGGGCAGGGTCCTCTCTCCTCACCTACTGTATCCTCACCCATTCCTTGTAGACTGTGATCCCTCATGGGCAGGGTCCTCTCTAACCCTGTACCTGTCTGTGCCTTATATTCATAATGATTGTATTTGTCGATGTATGCTCCTCTTCACATGGAAAGCACCACGTAACAAATGGTGCTATAATAAATAACAATAATAATCGTCTTGCCTTAACCAGGATTGGTTAGTTAGTATCTGCTATCAAACCATAAAAGTATATA
>JARQOC010000008.1:174633138-174657277 GCA_033576535.1 Allobates femoralis
GGAAGCAACCCATTTAAGCAGGGGCGTAACTAGAACTGGCAGGGCCCCATAGCAAACTTTTGAACGGGGCCCCCTCCAAGACACGCCCCCAATGACATGCCCCCTTCAAGGCACACCCCCTTACCGAATCGATGTTAACAGTCTGACGCCACCCAGCTTACCGTATATACTCGTGTATAAGCCGACCCCCCTACTTTTGCCCCCAAAACCTGGGAAAACCTATTGACTCGTGTATAAGCTGAGGGTGGACCCCAGCATAGGTATACAGCTCCCAGCAGTGTGGTATACAGGCCTCCCCAGTGGTAGTATACAGCAGCCTCCCCAGTGGTAGTATACAGCAGCCTCCCCAGTGGTAGTATACAGCAGCCTCCCCAGTGGTATATACAGCAGCCTCCCCAGTGGTATACAGCAGCCTCCCCAGTGGTATATACAGCAGCCCCAGTGGTATACTGCAGCCTCCCCAGTGGTATATACAGTCCCCAGCAGTATATACAGCAGCCCCAGTGGTATACAGCAGCCTCCCCAGTGGTATATACAGGCCCCAGCAGTATATACAGCAGCCCAGTGCGGTATACAGCAGCCTCCCCAGTGGGTATATACAGGGCCCCAGTGGGTATATACAGGGCCCCAGTGGGTATATACAGGGCCCCAGTGGGTATATACAGGCCCCCCCTTAGTGTCCCAGCAACACACACAGGGTATATACAGGCCCCCCCTCACAGTGTCCCAGCAGCACACACAGGGTATATACAGGCCCCCCTCACAGTGTCCCAGCAGCACACACAGGGTATATACAGGCCCCCCCTCACAGTGTCCCAGCAGCACACACAGGGTATATACAGGCCCCCCCTCACAGTGTCCCAGCAGCACACACAGGGTATATACAGGCCCCCCTCTCACAGTGTCCCAGCAGCACACACAGGGTATATACAGGCTCCCCCTCACAGTGTCCCAGCAGCACACACAGGGTATATACAGGCCCCCCCTCACAGTGTCCCAGCAGCACACACAGGGTATATACAGGCCCCCCCCTCACAGTGTCCCAGCAGCACACACAGAGTATATACAGGCCCCCCCCCTCACAGTGTCCCAGCAGCACACACAGGGTATATACAGGCCCCCCTCACAGTGTCCCAGCAGCACACACAGGGTATATACAGGCCCCCCTCACAGTGTCCCAGTAGCACACACAGGGTATATACAGGCCCCCCCATGCTGCCGGCTGCTCATAAATATAATATTGTTATTAGCGGCGCCTCTCACCCTCGCTCCGGGCTCAGTGCAGCAGCAGCTCCCCTCCTTCCAATCCTGCTTGTTGTCCGCTGTGCTGTGACCGGTCACTCGGTGGGTCAGTAAGTACTAAGGAAGGACTCGCTCGGAGCGAGGTCACAGGCCGGCCAGGGGGCGGAGACCAACTTCGCAGACTGCTGCAGAGCCAGAGAACACACAGGCAGGGCCGGTTTTAGACCAAGTGGGGCCCTAGGCAAGATTGAGAGTGGGGCCCCAAACTATGAAATAAAAATAGTACCCGTACAGTTGTATACAGTATATACAGCAGCCCCAGTGGTATATACAGGCTCCAGTAGTATATACAGCAGCCCGAGTGGTATCCAGCAGCCTCCCCAGTGGTATATACAGGCCCCAGTAGTATATACAGCAGCCCGAGTGGTATCCAGCAGCCTCCCCAGTGCTATATACAGGCCCCAGCAGTATTACAGCAGCCTCCCCAGTGGTATACACAGGCCCAGCAGTATTACAGCAGCCTCCCCAGTGGTATATACAGGCCCCAGCAGTATATACAGCAGCCTCCCCAGTGCTATATACAGGCCCCAATAGTATTACAGCAGTCTCCCCAGTGGTATACACAGGCCCCAGCAGTATTACAGCAGCCTCCCCAGTGGTATACACAGGCCCCAGCAGTATTACAGCAGCCTCCCCAGTGGTATATACAGGCCCCAGCAGTATATACAGCAGCCCCAGTGGTATACAGCAGCCTCCCCAGTTGTATATACAGGCCCCAGCAGTATATACTGCAGCCCCAGTGGTATACAGCAGCCTCCCCAGTTGTATATACAGGCCCCAGCAGTATATACTGCAGCCCCAGTGGTATACAGCAGCCTCTCCAGTGGTATATACAGGCCCCAGCAGTATTACAGCAGCCCCAGTGGTATACACAGGCCCAGCAGTATTACAGCAGCCTCCCCAGTGGTATATACAGGCCCCAGCAGTATATACAGCAGCCCCAGTGGTATACAGCAGCCTCCCCAGTGGTATATACAGGCCCCAGCAGTATATACTGCAGCCCCAGTGGTATACAGCAGCCTCCCCAGTGGTATATACAGGCCCCAGCAGTATTACAGCAGCCTCCCCAGTTGTATATACAGCAGCCCCAGTGGTATACAGCAGCCTCCCCAGTGGTATATACAGGCCCCAGCAGTATATACAGCAGCCCCAGGGCCCACTGGTGGTGTATACAGGGCCCCAGCCCCCACTGGTGGTGTATACAGGGCCCCAGGGCCCACTGATGGTGCATACAGGGGCCTGGGCCCCAGGGCCCACTGGTGGTGCATACAGGGGCCTGGGCCCCAGGGCCCACTGGTGGTGCATACAGAGCCTGGGCCCCAGGGCCCACTGGTGGTGCATACAGGGGCCTGGGCCCCAGGGCCCACTGGTGGTGCATACAGGGCCTGGGCCCCAGGGCCCACTGGTGGTGCATACAGGGGCCTGGGCCCCAGGGCCCACTGGTGGTGCATACAGGGCCTGGGCCCCAGGGCCCACTGGTGGTGCATACAGGGGCCTGGGCCCCAGGGCCCACTGGTGGTGCATACAGGGCCCCCTCCTCCCCTCCCTGTAAAAGAATACTGTCTGTACATCCATGATATACTTACTCTGACTGCCGCTGCCGCTACCGCTGTTCGCCGACGCCACTCTGCACCACGCTCCGACTTCTTCCTGGCTGGCTGGCTGCTTCCTGTGTGACGTCTCTCCCTGCGGCTGCGCCCGGGCCGGCGCCGGTCACCAGGAAGACGCCGGATGAAGCCGGAGCGCGGTGCAGAGCACTGCAAGCGGCCACGGCGCTGCCGCGCCGCCGGCTATAATCCGGGGGCCCTCTGAAGCTTGGGGGCCCTAGGCAAATGCCTGGGCTGCCTGCCCCTAACGCCGGCCCTGCACACAGGGTCAGGCAGGCAGCAGGCTACAGACTGGCGGCGGCAGCCCCTTTGATCACTGTGTGCGGCGCCTGCGGCCGCTTTGAATAGGAGCGGCTGCGCCGCTGCGGCATCCCTCTCGCCGGGGGGCCCCGTCGGGCATGGTCGCCCCCCCCGGGCCCCACACCTGACGGCCACACACAACAGGTCAGGTACCATATCGCAGGCGCACAGCTGCCGGCATAGCAGCGGCTGCGTAGCGGCGCTGGGTCCCGGGCCCCCCACAAGCGCCGGGCCCCAAAGCGACCGCTACGGCTGCTATGCCGGTAGTTACGCCACTGCATTTAAGGATTTTTTCATTAATAAAGTTGAGCCCCCATTCCAGATCTTCATCTACTATAAGCGTAGGGTTCAACTACAAAGAGAGTCTTCTATTTCTGGAGGTCCCACCGTTTGGAGGAGCCCAACGATTTACTAAAAAATAAAGTGCAATCTTTCATTTACAAGTATTGTAGCTGATCAATAGTGATCCCAGCTAATCATTGTGGAACCTATTTAGCAAAAAGACATTGTCCTAGGGTGGAAAACACCTTATACAGGGATTGTCACTTGAACAGCTTCATATTACATGGCACCCTCTGAAGTCTACATATAATACATGGTGCCGCTAAGTCCTCCATAGTGAGTTGCTATTATTGATGGCAATTTACCATGGGAAATACAGAGTGTTCTTCGGCGAGATAGTAAACTCCATGTCATCTATGATACTAAATAAATTATAGTGATGAGTGTCCTGGTAGGTCAACATTGATGTACGACAATCCTTACTTGGTAATTGCTACAGTTCACTCCACCAACACCGCAAAAGCCCAACGATCTAACTATATGTTTGTTTTTTTTGCAGTGTGGCTTCTTTAAATTCTGGAAATAACTGAAGACTCTGGAACCAGAGAACTGTCGTGAAGAACCCTCACCCTTGTACAGTAACTGAATATGTATATATTATATATTATGTCTTAGCAATGTGGATATAATCAACGGAGAGGTCTTACCCCAGGTGCCAGCTTTGTAGGACTGAATCATCTCCATCCATGACGATACGTGGTGAACTCTTGCCATATAGGTTCTGGAGATGTTGAGTTGGCACTCAAAGCCACCAAGGATCTGATTATGTGCAAACCTTTGATTAGTATTTATTTCTTGTCATTTAAAATGATCTCATAATAAATTATTATTTTAATGTACTTTGGTGTGATGTGTGTATCTGAAGGTAATCTCCAGTAAGATGATGACCACCACTTTCATACTTGGTATAACGGAAGGTTAATCCTAGAGGAGAGATTCACAATAAACCCCATTGTGTTGAAGTCCTAAAATGTCTACGTTTTCAGAAAACAGATGATAAAGAATAGCGTAGATATCGTAGAAGAATTGAAGGTATGCACTCTTTTCATATTCCACCAATCAGGAGTATATATAACTCAACCCCCCTAAAGCACCACATCTTTGATGGTACCATTGTTATGGAAATCAATATGAAAATATCCAATATGGTTGTATCCTGTATACAGTATTGTACTGCATATCTAGAATGTACATATCCCTTTAAGTAGGTAACTTGCCCTTAAGAGAAATAAGTGGACCCTGAGTGTTTTATATAAAATGTTGCTTACTGCAAGCTATAGACTGTGTTTTGAGAAACAGCGAAGGCCACATAGTCTGGGAATGAAGCTAATGTCTAGCATGTTTTGGTAAGAAGGGCAGATGTTCCAAAAACACCAAATAATGAGGGAGTGCAATGGGTCAATAGCATCATATTATGAAAAAGTACAGGAATGCATATGTATTTAGAGTACATCTGCATAATCCAATCAGCTCTTAGCTATTAGTAACCAATGACTAGCTATGTTTAATATTCTGTAACCAATTAATAAATGATCCTATTCTGGGGCTTACCCCCAGGATTGCCTGCATAAGATATGTGCTTCCGCAATAAACTCAGAATTTCTTAGCATCTTGAACTTATGTCAAGTGTTGTTATTCTCACTGCACACGTGAATTAAAAAAAACTTCTAAGATTTGGCTGCAGACTGACTATGTTTGATACTCCTAATTGAGGAGACCACAACACAACCTGTCAGGAAAAGATGAATTATTTTCATGAATTTAAAAAGACAGTCAGAGCTGACATACCTCTCAGCTCCCTGTTCGTTCGTAAGTGAGTTGCAGAGAACGTCTTCTTGCTTACCCCAACCAAGTATTTTATGACTAGCCATAAAACTCTGAGCTTAGCAGAATTCAGCTAGTCTAATCTGGTTTTGTCCTTGTGATATTCCTTTGTTTTAAGGCCCAAACTTTTAATGTAAAATTTAATAAGACTCGTTCATGGCACAAATTCATAAATCATATTTTTGGAATGCTTGTCTTTTTTCAGTTATGATGGTATATCATTTATATCTGGGAAACAATCAGAAGCCTGGGAAATGAGTTCTGACCTTCCAAACATCCCAGATATATCATATTTGATATAAAAAAAATGTAAATTCCCGAGGGAAAACAGATGTCCATGGTTTTGATGTGGGAGCGGCAAAACCAAAGATATGAAAAATGGAGGTTTTTGATAATTGTGGAAAGAGGTGGGTTTCAGAGAACCAGCCCACCAGGGAGGTGACCACAAGTGCGAGCTCCTGGATTTTATGGCCTATTACATAAAACCATCTTGCCTTTATTCCACCCTGGGACATCAGACGCAGCACGACACTAACGCTGCGTGGAGGAGTCACACACCATTTCTGGGGAGCTGTGCCCCCAACTAAATCTGAGTTGTCACTGCGTGACACAGGTTTTGTAATTTCTTATTTGAATTCCTTTTATTTCAATAACGGTTTTATTCATGTATGTAAATTGTCTCTTTTCTAATATCTTGTATATCATTCTGTAAACACTGCCAACTTTTTGGAGTAAAACTTTATAAATTTGCATAGTTTGGTTCTTCATGTTCTATGAATGAGCTGATACGCATCCCCGCTATTTCATGTTACTTGACATTTTGTCTATGAAAGATGGTGTTTTCTCCTCATGAAACAAGCACATTATGGCCTCTTAGGTGGCAGGAGTACAGGTCCATTCACTTGCTTTGGGAGGTGATATTACACACAGTCCAGGTAATGCAACACTGATTGGGGGACCCTCACGGCTCGGCTCCCCGTAGTGATGGAGGGACCTTCATGGCTCGGCTTTCCGTCATGATGGGGGTATGGAGCTCCTCATGATTTTGGCGCTACTGTTCCCTATTGCAGGGGTCCGGGAAGACCCAGTTTGTGGCATGGAAGATACAATGTACTGGGTCTGACTGGAAGCCAATATAAATAAGCATGGAGGAGACACCTGTTCAGACTTATCTCTCCTGACTATATGGAGCTTCAATCTGGTGTGGAGGAAATGATATAGAGAGAATGATGTTCCCTCAGCATGGACTGGGATAGACATTCTGGGAGCAGTCGTGCTTCCTCCCTCTCTCCTGACTAGACTGACTTAAAACCAGTTTGAACCAGTTCCTGGAAATATGTGAGAGGCCTGAGGTAGAGGCTCCTCCACCATTGTTGTGTGAGAAGCCTGAGGTAGAGGCTCCTCCACCATTGTTGTGTGAGAAGCCTGAGGTAGAGGCTCCTCCACCATTGTTGTGTGAGAAGCCTGAGGTAGAGGCTCCTCCACCATTGTTTGTGAGAAGCCTGAGGTAGAGGCTCCTCCACCATTGTTGTGTGAGAGGCCTAAGGTAGAGGCTCCTCCACCATTGTTGTGTGAGAAGCCTGAGGTAGAGGCTCCTCCACCATTGTTGTGTGAGAGGCCTGAGATAGAGGCTTTTCCACCATTACTAATTACTATATGTGAGAGGCCTGAGGTAGAGGCTCCTCCACCATTGCTATATGTGTGAAACCTGAGGTAGAGGCTCCTCCACCATTACTATATGTGAGAGGCCTGAGGTAGAGGCTTCTTCCACCATTACTATTATATATGTGTGAGGCCTGAGGTAGAGGCTCCTTCCACCATTGCTATATGTGTGAAAGCCTGACGTAGAGGCTCCTCCACCTTAGCTATGTGGGTAGGTCTGAGGTAGAGGCTCCTCCACCATTGTTGTGTGAGAGGCCTAAGGTAGAGGCTCCGCCCATCATTGCTATATGTGTGAGGCCTGAGGTAGAGGCTCCTCCCACCATTGCTATGAGTGAGAGGCCTGAGGTAGAGGCTCCGCCACCATTGCTATATGTGAGAGGCCTGAGGTAGAGGCTCCCCACCACTCTATGAGTGAGAGGCCTAAGGTAGAGGCTCCGCCCACCATTGCTATGGTGAGAGGCCTGAGGTAGAGGCTCCGCCCACCACTGCTATGAGTGAGAGGCCTGAGGTAGAGGCTCCGCCCACCATTGCTATGAGTGAGAGGCCTGAGGTAGAGGCTCCGCCCACTATTACTATATGTGACAGGCCTAAGGTAGAGGCACCTCTACCGTTGCTATGGCAGCTAGTAATGGGGAGAATAATCTGTCATACATACATTGACCATTAGATGGCAGAAAAGTACAATGCAGAATGTACAGGTGTCTCTCAATGAATTAAAATATTAAAAAGTTAAATTATTTCAGTAATTCAATACATAAAGTGACACACATATATTATATAGAGTCATTACACACAGAGGGATCTATTTCATGTGTTTATTTATGTTAATGTTGATGATTATATCTTATAGCCAATGAAAACCCAGAGGTCTTCATCTCAGAAAATTAAAGTAGGTAGGATGAAGGGTTAAAAACGATGCTGCCGTATTCCATGAGACATCAAAAGGGGAATATAATATTGATTTATTAGTAAAAGTATTTCAGGGCTCTCTGAAACATGGCAATATGATATTGATTTATCCTGGGAAGAGGCCAGGTAGCCCTGAAAACGTTGACTAATAAATCTATATTATACTCACCCTTTGATGTCTGGTGGAATACGGCAGCGCGGTGTTTAACCCTTCATCCTCTCTACTCTATATGCACCACGCTGGGGACTACAGCAGCCGTGATCTGCTTTTATACCCTCTGTATGTAATGACTCTATATAATATATGTGTGTCACTTTATGTATTGAATTACTGAAATAAATGATCTTTTTGATGATTTTCTAATTCATTGAGATACAGCTGTATATATAGAATATAATATATCATGGGGAATTGCATATGTTTATGGTGGTGCTATGTATGTTTATATATAGTCATCTATATAGAATCCTCTGCAAGCTACATATATGGGGGAAGGATTTTTGGTGTGGGAATATAGGTTTCTTCCAAGGCAATCTACGGAATAGTAGGAAAGCTTTAACTTCATGAATACAAAGAGCATCTACTGAAGAAAGCAAGTGGAATTACCTTGTGTGTGTATGGAGCTCTCTATGAACCTATTGTATATGTAGCTGAGCCCATGAGGATCCCCCACTCGCCAGGTCACTCCTAGGGCCACATTATTGAATTAATCACTGTATTCCTTCATCAATGTACAATGAGGTTCTGCAATCTGTGCAGGTAAAAGAACATTTAGGGAGGAAACCAGATGAACGAGTCACCTCCTCCCTGTATTTTACTCTGTGAGCTCACTCACTCTTAATCCAGAAAATCTTTATATACACGTAGATACAGATCAGCGCTTCCTTCATTGGAAACATTACACTCATTACCAAAAGATCCATTTACAATCACAGACAACTATAGGGGTGCAGAGAAAGCAGTTACCGAGGCTGATAGTCACCCCCCCCACACACACAGGACCCCACACATTACTAACCCCCCCACACACACACAGGACCCCACACATTACTAACCCCCCCCACACACACAGGACCCCACACATTACTAACCCCCCCCACAACAGGACCCCACACATTATAACCCACCCCACACACACACAGGACCCAACACATTACTAACCCCCCCCACACACACACAGGACCCCACACATTACTAACCCTCCCCACACACACACAGGACCACACACATTACTAACCCCCTCACACACACACAGGACCCAACACATTACTAACCCCCCCACACACACACACAGGACCCCGCACATTATTACCCCACCCCACACACACACAGGACCCCACACATTACTAACCCCCCCCCCATACACACACAGACCCCACACATTACTAACCCCCCACACATTTCTAACCTTCCCCCAGACACGCATTCACAGGACCCCACACATTACTAAACCCCCCCCACACACACAGGACCCCACACATTATTAACCCACCCACACACACACACACACACACACACACTGGACCCCACACGTTATTAACCCACCCCACACACAGGACCCCACACCCACAGGCCGTTTCACACATCCGTGTCACCACGGATGTGTGAAACAAGGCCGTTGGGGCGGGGCATAGACTCATGTGTCACGGACGTGTGACACGATGGGTGCTGTCAGTGTGCTATCCGTGCATCCACGGATAGCACACGGACAGCCTGTCACCGCATACTCGCCTCGCTCCAGCGCTGACAGTTCCTCTCACTTCCGGGCCGCTGTCAGGCTCAGTGAAGTGAATATTCATGAGCCTAATGAGTGGCATCAGAAGAGAGAGGAGCAGACACCGCTGGAGCGAGGCGAGTATGAAATTGTATTTTTTAGGGTTGTCACTTTCGTCCGTCCATGGTCCGTGCACACGGATGTCACACGGATGACATCTGTGTGCATGGACGTTTCACGGCGAAAGCAGTCTGTGTGTCTGCAAAAAAACGGACTTGTCACCGTGTAGAGCACACGGACACGCATGTGCTCCACATGGAGACACGGTCCGTGCCAAGAAATGGAAGCATGAATTTGCCCATAGGGGAACATGTGTCCCCGTATGTCTGCCTCTGGCATGTGTCCGCACGGACCGCACACGTGCCGGAGGCATGGATGTGTGAAACCGGCCACACACACAGGAACGCACACGTTATTAACCCACCCCACACACACACACACACACACACACACACAGGACAGGACACACACAGGAAATTCAAACCGCCTGCTCTACGAGTCCTGACCAATCAGGAAGCTCCCTGACACATCACATGGTTGTGTCATCATGAAGACCTTAGAGCGGCTAGCATAGCGCTGGCAGCCGCCGGCTCGGAATCGTGGTGAGGAGGAGCAGGGTAGCCGCAGCGGCACAAATTCCCTAAGTCCACTGGACAAATGCTGGTATACCCATCTGTCAGTTCAGGCATGACTACAGACAGCCAGGCTCATGTCTAGTTAGGTCATGTGACCTTTAGAATGTGATGATGTCACCGGCCTCTGTGACATCATAATACCATCAGATAAACCCATACTGTAGTGTGAATTCTGTTCATTTCACTGGATCTCTGGATGAGTGAGTACCACTTTTATGGTGCTCAGCAAATTTTGGTTTTATATTAAATATAAAACCGTATAATCCAGTGCCTATTACAGGAGCAAATCCAGTAGCCATACAAGAGCGTCTGTAGGTGGATAGGACCTTCATCAGCCCCTAATTACATCTATGGGGCTGAATATGGAGCCTTCTAAGAAGAGAAAGGGACAGAGAATAAGAAATGAGATCCCCAAAAAAAGGAGGCGGATAGAAGCAGGGGATGGGGAACACAGAGATGGCGCCAACCAAATCATTATCAAGGCATCCAAAAGACCTGGAGGCCCGATACAAGACAGTGTGATAAAGAAGAGGAGAAGAGAAGAGAGGGAAACATGGAGCGCACCCTGTTCTGCAGCTAGCGACTCCTCCATGCACGGTAAGGGATAGGCGATTGTGAGCTCCAAGAGAGACAGCATTACTGATGTATGTAAAGTGCTATGGAATTAATAGCGCTATATAAATGAATAAATATTATTATATTATTATATTTATGTGTCATTCTGTTGATCTGCCTATAGTCGACACACATCCGCATAGTACCATCATTCTTTTTGACTAGTGCCAGGGGAGCTGCCCAGGGGTGCAGCTATCTCTTATTACCCCTGCCTCTTTCATCTCTTCTTATGCTTTTGGCGTATTGGTAGTGAGCCGGAGGGACAGGACGATATCTCTCTTTTAATTGGGGGATTATCTCCAGTAGGGATATGGTGCTTGATCCCTTATATGCTTCTCTTAGGCTGGGGTCACACTTGGCATGAGTTTTTTTAGTGACTTAAAAAAACTCATGCGTTTTTGCATGCGTTTTTTCATGTCATCATGAGTTTTTTAAGGTGTGTGATTGCACCCTGCGTTTTTGCATGCGTTTTTAAATCCGCACCAAAAAATAGTGCATGCATTTAGTACCATCCAAAAACGCATGCGTTTTTTTAACATGGGCTCTTATGGAAAACACATGTGTTTTTGAATGGTACTAAATGGTACTAATGTACCATGCGTTTTTGATGTCAGCTAATCACATAATTGCAAAAACGCACACAAAAACACATGGTACTGTCCCACATGCATTTTTGCTATTAACACATGCGTTTTTGCTATTAACACATGCGTTTTTGCTATTAGGGCATGGATTTTTTAACATGGGGGCCTATGGGTGCATTTTTACATGTTTTTGGTCTCCAAAAACTCATGAGAAAAACGCAAGTGTGACCCCAGCCTAAATTAGATTTAAAAAAAAAAAAAAAAAACAGAAAACACTCTCAGAGGCTCACACACAGGAAATACCATGTGACTGTAACCAGTTTCCTGTGTCTGTGCATGAGAGAATAAGCAGCTTGCTGATGCTGCAAATATACATCTAAGATATGTATAATGTGTACAAAGCCCTTCATATCTGTACTTGTTTGTTGCTAATTAAAGCTAAGTTCTGTTGTCAACACACTTTCAGTGTATCCTGAATGATCCGCTGCCAACACTGATCCACCGCGAAGAGTATGTCATTACCTATACAGAAGAGAAGTGATGACTTCCTTGTTCAGCATTTAAATGCTGAAATTCACAAAGTGCAATACTGTCTCTGAAAATAGGACAGGAGAAGTGGTACTGTGCAGTGTATATATACAGAATAATACAGATCCTGAGGATTACACCAAGTATACAGGACAGGAGAAGTGGTACTGTACAGTGTATATATACAGAATAATACAGATCCTGAGGATTACACCCAGTATACAGGACAGGAGAAGTGGTACTATGTAGTGTATATATACAGAATAATACAGATACTGAGGATTACACCCAGTATACAGGACAGGAGAAGTGGTACTGTGCAGTGTATATATACAGAATAATACAGACACTGAGGATTACACCCAGTATACAGGACAGGAGAAGTGGTACTGTGCAGTGTATATATACAGAATAATACAGATACTGAGGATTACACCCAGTATACAGGACAGGAGAAGTGGTACTATGTAGTGCAGGGGTCTCAAACTCCAGGCCTCGAGGGCCACACACAGTCCAGGTTTTCAGGATTTCCTTAGAATTTGACAGTTGGTCATTTGATTACCAACTGTCAAATACTATGGAAATCCTGAAAACCTGCACTGTGTGCGGCCCTCGAGGCCTGGAGTTTTAGACCCCTGATGTAGTGTATATATACAGAATAATACAGATACTTAGGATTACATCCAGTATACAGGACAGGAGAAGTGGTACTATGTAGTGTATATATACAGAATAATACAGATACTGAGGATTACACCCATTATACAGGACAGGAGAAGTGGCACTGTGTAGTGTATATATACAGAATAATACAGATACTGAAGATTACACCCAGTATACAGGACAGGAGAAGTGGTACTGTGCAGTGTATATATACAGAATAATACAGATACTGAGGATTACACACAGTATACAGGACAGGAGAAGTGGTACTGTGCAGTGAATATACAGAATAATACAGATACTGAGGATTACACCCAGTATACAGGACAGGAGAAGTGGTACTGTGCAGTGTTTATATACAAAATAATACAGATACTAAGGATTACATCCAGTATACAGGACAGGAGAAGTGGTACTGTGCAGTGTATAAATACAGAATAATACAGATACTGAGGATTACACCCAGTATACAGGACAGGAGAAGTGGTACTGTGCAGTGTATATATACAGAATGATACAGATACTGAGGATTACAGCCAGTATACAGGACAGGAGAAGTGGTACTGTGCAGTGTATATATACAGAATAATACAGATACTGAGGATTATACCCAGCTGCAGCTTATCCGGCTGCATAACGCACCTTTCCGCCGGAAGTGAAGCGGCGGGGAGGACTCTCCTGGGTGCGCTGTGGTCGGGAAGAAAGGTTCCCATGACGTCACATCCGGGCGCAACCATTCTGGAGGTCCCCGTCACCGTAAACTTCCGGCGGTTCAGTGCGCATGCGCACGCTGCTCGCCGCCATTTTGGAGAAGGGCAAAAGGAGCTCTTTTTTGCCCCTCTCCTATATTTTTAGTATTATGATAAGATCTCTCATTTATCAAGGGGGGCAATGATGGGGAGGTTTTTATCTGGAACAGTGGGCCGGAGACCGAACAGGGAGGAGGGAACAACATGATGACAAAACTACACAGTAGGGAGTATACACACAGAGGAAGGAGAAAAGAGGGAGATATGAATAGAAAGTGGGGAGACATAATCGATTTTAAAGAATGTCCACATAATACAACTCCACAATCCTCCTTCATGTCCAATTCATGTGTATCAGCTCTCCATAGTTATTATCGATGTCTCACGGGCCAGATTGTATCGCCAGTTACATCCCAATCAAGGCTGTCAGTCGCTCACACATAGGCCAGTTCAAGGAAGGAAGTGCAAAGCTAAAATAGACAGGTAAAAAAGAGCAAAATTAAAAAAGCTGACTATCCTCAATTGAGGTACAGGATGCCAAGAAGGTCCCTTAGCTGGCAAATAGATATGCAGAGTATAACAGTCTCTCAATGGCGAGAGGAATCTAAGTATAGTGCTCAGGGTGGATAGTAACGATCAGACCCTGAACATTGGCAGCAACAAGGCACACTTCAAGTATAGGTAATATATTTTTTAAGGCAAAAAATTGCCATGGTTTAAAAACCAGAGAAGAAAAAATTCAGGAAAGAAATTATATATAAAACCATAAAAAATCCGCCTGATACACACAAAACAGTGCGTGTCCAAGATTACTTTAATGGGAAACTAGAGAAAGGGGGCAAAGCTTAATCTTTCATTGAGACCAGCAGGTGCCATTGTGCCTAAGGTCACAATCCACCTGCACTCGAGTTTCGCGAGCTCTTTGCTCGCATCCCCCCCCGTATACCTAGATTCAGTTTGTCAATTCCGCAGACTCGCAGAGTCTCAGGATTGCAATCATGAAAGTTTTTAAAATGTCGGGGGATTGTACGGAGAGTTGTTACGTCCTCAACGTCTGCTGCCGCATCTCCTGCCTCCCTCTTCCACACTGTCCTTGTTTACTTCTGACTGTTGCCTGTTTTTGTACCACCAGTAACTTAATTAAAACTTTTTGTACTGCAAAAATTTGTGTGTGGACATTCGGGTGATTTAATCTGGGGCACAAAAACATCTTTGGTCTCTTTCTCTTAAATGGTTTATTTGATGTGTGCCCAGTACTATGACTGCTCCTAGTCCTTTATATTTTTATGTATATATTAGAAAGGGTATACTAGGGCTGAGGTATATACTATATACCTCAGCCCCAGCATGTCCTATCTAATGTATATACCTTGGCACCATATATCCTATCTAATGTACATTCCTAGGCCCAAGTATGTCCTGTGTAATGTATACCCTGGGACTGAGGATTATACAGTACATTAGATAGGATATTTTGAGGCTGAGGCTATAAATATGTAATGTGTATACCTCATCCCGAGTGTATACATTACACAGGACATTCGGAGGCTGGGAAATATAGATTAGATAGGATATACTGGGTACTGGGTATATGTATAAACATTAGACAGGATATACTGAGCTGAGGTATATACATTATATAAGATATACTGGGGGTGAGGTATGTACATTAGATAGGATATACAGGGATGAGATATATACTATATACCTCATTCCTGTATATCTTATATAATGTATATACCTCAGCCCTAGTATATCCCAGCAGCCCCTGTAACATCAGACCAATGCATGTACTGCAGGAATACAAATCCCAGCTGGGATTTGTAGTCCTGTAGTACATGCAGGATGCATTGGTCTGATGTTACAGAGGCTGCTGGGATTTGTAGTCCTGCAGTACTTGCATTGGACTGGTGTTACAGGGGCTGCTGGGATTTGTAGTTCTGCAGTATGCCAGGTGTTGAGGGAGGGCACACTCACTCACCTCCTTGCCGTTGTCCCGGTGTCTGCTCCTGCTCGGCTCCTGGTGGTGGCTGCCAGGAGGAATCCTCGGCCACACTCCAGGGCTTCTCCCCGCACAGAACAAGTGCTCTGCCCCCTCCCTGGCGGCTGGTAGGTGTGTCGGAGTGTGAGGGCACATCTGCAGGACTGGTCTGGAGCTGCTATGGGGGAGTAGCTGAGGCCTGCGGCAGCAAGAGGTGGGCGCCACCATGTTCTTTGCGGCCGGCTGCAATCACTAACTGTGACGTTCAGACTTCAACAAAATGGCCAATGCCAAATGGAGATCCGCGGCCACTGTGTAGAAGTCTCAACCTCTACCGACCGGCTGCACAGTTAGTGAATGCAGCCGGCCATAAAGGACATGACGGCGCCCACCGCTTGCTGCCGCAGCTACTCCCCGCAGCTCGGCGGCTGGCGGTGATAGATAGGAGAGGGAGGGCCCTTGCAAGACAAGGGGAGGGGACGAGGCCCAGAGGAGCCTGCTCCCTGCTCCAAAAGGGCCACGCCCCCTGGAGTCTCGGATGGGTCCCCTGCCTGGCCATGCCCCCTGCAGTGAGGCCCAGGGCCCCTTACTCAGTAAGAGCTGTAACCCCCTAATGGTGGCTCTGGCTTTAGTTCCTGTGAAGCACCTGAACAGTTAATAGTCTTCTTGAATGTAGTTTTGAGGGGTGCAGTTTTTGGAATGGTGTCCCTTTTGGGTGTTCTCTGTCATGTACACCCCTCAAAGGGACTTCAAATGTGATGTGGTCACTAAAAAAAAAAAATGGTTTTGTAAATTTTGCTGGAAAAATGAGAAATTGCTGATGAGATGGAACACTCCTACCAAAAAGATTTTCTTTTCTAAAATTGTGGTGATGTAAAGTAGACATGTGGGAAATGTTATTTATTACGGTAATTATTTTGTGTCTCATAACTCTCTGGTTTAACAGAATAAAAATTCAAAATTTCAAAAATTGCGAAATTTTCAAAAATGTTTACCAAATTTTCAATTTTTTCACAAATAAACACAAAAATTAATCGACCTAATTTTACTACTAACATGAAGCCCAATATGTCACAAAAAAACAGTCTCAGAATCGCTAGGATCCGTTGAAGTGTTCCAGAGTTATTACCTCATAAAGGGACACTGGTCAGAATTGCAAAAATTGGCAAGGTCTTTAGGTTTCAAGCCGAACCGGAGGGAAGAAGGGATCTTGAGGAGATCCTGAAAGAGGGCGCTCGACGCGAGAAGTCCGGGCCCTAGGGAGAAAGGGAGATCCTCAGAGTGGAGTGACCATACTCCAAGGGATTCCCGAGTGCACCACGGGAACGCAGGGCCCGAGGATCCGGCCAGAGTTCATCTTTGCAATCGGCAACCAGCTGCTGTGGTTCGTTTATCAGCCGCAGCACCCTGCTAGACGGAGCAGTCTGCCTGCTTCCTTACCACAAGGGAGAGGACCCCCAGTACTACCTACACGGAGCTATTGGGTATAGGCCCATCCGAGGCGGGGAAGAAAGGACACGGGTTTATCAACTAGGGTACACCATGGGTTCCACCATACCACCTGGGATCCACTTGCAGCCTCCCGTAGAGCTACCTGTTATGACATCTTGCTGAACCGTGAACTGTGTCTGATGCTGCTACAAGTTGACAGTAAAGTATCCGGGAGAAAATGACTTTGCCTGCATGTGTTTTTCTACATCAACTTGTTTTCCTTACACTACGCTGCCCCGGAGGAATCACCCTACCTGTAGGTGGCTTTGCCAACTCAGCCGCACTACCATCTACCTCCGACGGACTGTGGCGGCACTGGTGACCCATCACCAGGTACTACAGGTGGCGTCACATGACAAAAACTCTTAACCCCTGTAAATACATCCCTTTTTGAAGTGTCACCCAGGCCACGGGATCAGGCGCTACCACCCGTGACATCCCTAGAAACAACCACCGAGCCTGGTACCCGAGTACCCCAGGGCCTGGGGCTCGACACAAACCTTGCTCCTGGCCGTGTTCTCCATGTCCGCTCTGCCTCCCTGAGCCTGCGCAGTGCTCTGATAAAGCCAGGGTGCAGACACTCTCCCTGTACTGGTGTAGCCGGGGTGCAGACACTCGCCCTGCGCTGATGAAGTCGGGGTGCAGACACTCGCCCTGCACTGGTGTAGCCGGGGTGCAGACACTTGGCCTGCACTGGTGAAGCTGGGGTGTAGACGCTCGCCTTGCGCTGGTGAACCTGGGGTGCAGACACTTGCCCTGCACTGGTGAAGCTGGGGTGTAGACGCTCACCCTGCGCTGGTGAAGCCGGGGTGCAGACGCTCGCCTGCGCTGGTGAAGCCTGGGTGCAGACGCTAGCCCTGCACTGCGTTCATTAAGGGAGGCAGAGATGTGCAGAGCTGGCGGTGATGCTGCTATTGTAAATCATGTCACTCACACCCACGGGGCACGATCACATTAGTGGGAACACTTTAGGTATGTTCACTCTGGGCATTTTTGCTGAATTTTTTTCTGCAGCTAAACCTGATGTTTGATATTAAAATAAGATTTCTTCCCAGTACAAAACCTGCACATTTTGTGTTATTTTTGCCTTGTTTTTTACTGTGTTTTTGCCTCATTGATTTTAAAGCTGTCACATTACAAAACCAAGGACTAAACAGCAGAGAATTGACGTGATCATTCTTTTAAAAATGCAGCAAAACCCTGTGCAGGAGCAATGTGTGCGCTCAACCTTTCCTGAATTAGGCTGGGGTCACAGTTGGCATGCGTTTTTGTAGTGCCTTTTAAAAACTCATGCGTTTTTACATGTCCGCATGAGTTTTTTAAGGTGTGTGATGGCTCTCTGCGTTTTTGGCTGCGTTTTTAAATCTGCACCCAAAAATAGTGCATGCACTATTTTTTGGTGTGTTTTGAAAAACGCATGCGTTTTTATAACATGGGCCCCATTGGAAAATGCATGCAAAAACGCATGGTACATTAGTACCTTTTAGTGCCATCCAAAAACGCATGCGTTTTCCATAGGAGCCCATGTTAAAAAAACGCATGCGTTTTCTAAAACGCTTGCGTTTTTTAACATGGGCTCCTATGGAAAATGCATGCATTTTTGAATGGTACTAATTGTACATGCGTTTTTGCATGTGTTTCCCATAGGGCCCCATATTAAAAAACGCATGCGTTTTTGGAAATGCACCAAAAACGCATGGTACTGTCACACATGCGTTTTTGCTATTAGGGCATGCGTTTTTTAACATGGGGGCCTATGGGTGCGTTTTTACATGCGTTTTTGAAAACGCAGGTCTCCAAAAACGCATGTGAAAAATGGTACTGTGACCCCAGCCTTAAACAGGTTTTGCTGGGAATGAAAAACGCAGGTTTAGATTAGCAAAAAACAAGGTAAAAACACGCACCAAAACCGCAGGAAAAACGCCCTGTGTGAACATGGCCTAAGTCCAGGGTAACAGCGCCTCCATGACTAGTCACCACTGATTAAAGGGGTTATCCGGGATTTTTATTAAGGCTACTTTCACATTACGATTTCTCTAAATCCGATACTGTCCGATATAAATCGGACAGCAGCGGATCCAAACTGATCTCTGCAATCGGATGCCAAATAGGCATCCGAATCCTACTTTTTGCAGGATCAGTTTGGGCTGTCACGTAGCTCCCCCTCCTCTCCCTCCTGTCATCTTGCTGCCTCCCTGCGGCCCCCCTGTTTTGCCCTAGTGTCCCCCTACTCTCTCCCTACTGTCCCCTGCTGTGCCCTCTCATGTGCCCCCCTCCTGTCCGCTCTCATGTGCCCTCTCATGTGCCCTCGGTGCAGGCTCCGATTTTTGCACCGATAAAAACATCGGACAGACTCGGATCGGACCAAATCGGATGGCATTTAGTGCACATCTGATTCGGTCCGATGCCCATAGAGCTGCATGGGGCCAAATTTGGATCCGATGCTGTCCGATTTTCATCGGACAGCATCGGATTTAGACAAATCGTAGTGTGAAACTAAGACCACGTGCACACGTTGAGTATTTGATGAGTTTTTTACCTCAGGATTTGTAGCCAAAACTAGAAGTGGAACAATCAGGGGAAAAGTATAATAGAAACACGTCACCACTTCTGTATTTATCACCCACTGCTGGTTTTCTTTTAAATTCTGAGGTAAAAAACTCACCAAATACTCGAGGGATTAGGCCATGTGCACACATTGAGTATTTGGTGAGTTTTTTACCTCAGGATTTGTAGCCAAAACCAGCAGTGGGTGATAAATACAGAAGTGGTGACGTGTTTCTATTATACTTTTCCTCTGATTGTTCCACTCCTGGTTCTGGCTACAAATCCTGAGGTAAAATATCTCACCAAATACTCAGCGTGTGCACGTGGTTTAAGTGGACAGGTGACATCTTGTCATACCATGTGCGTATATTGAGTATTTAGTGAGTTTTTTACCTCAGGATTTGTAGCCAAAACCAGGAATGGAACAATCAGAGGAAAAGTATAATAGAAACACGTCACCACTTCTGTATTTATCACCCACTGCCGGTTTTGGCTACAAATCCTGAGGTAAAAAACTCACCAAATACTCATAATGGCCTCAGGCTACGTTCCCATAATATTTGGTGAGTTTTTTACCTCAGGATTTATAAGGTAAAACCAGCAGTGGGTGATAAATACAGAAGTGGTGACGTGTTTCTATTATACTTTTCCTCTCCTGGTTTTGTCTATAAATCCTGAGGTAAAAAACTCATCAAATACTTAGCATGTGCACGTGGCCTAAATAAAATGTGCCCTGACACCAACAGGCAGGTGGCTGCCACTTACTTACCTGTTATGCCTGACACCGTTCACCTCCGTTCACACCCGCCACAGCCCACTTCTGCCAGGGACAGCATTGATCCGTGGAAGGGGCGGGAAAGCCGGTATCCTGCTGATTGACAGTCGGCTCCTCGCTACCTGATTGGAGGAACTGACTGTCAATCAATCCACGTCAGTGGAAGCTGCAAAATCGCTGACAGGAGCCGCCTGTGACAGCTCCAGTCAGCGGTGACCGATGCCGAGCACAACAGGCAGGTTAAATCCCGGATATCTTCTTTAATGTCACAGGTGCAGTTCTGCAATGTATTTTAGGCGCATTCAAATATGTATAAAGAACAAAGAGTGACTTGTGAGGAAGATGACAAGACACAGTATATACACAGCTCCACTCTATAGTCCTCAACTCAGTGTATAGTGTGGAGCTGTGTGTATCATTGACTGTACCATACAGTATATTGTGGAGCCGTGTAAGCTGTGTATACTTTGTCTTCCTGTACGGCTCTAATTTTGTGTGTATGTATATTTATACATATTATACAACACTGAAGTCACATGAGCGTATGACTCGTGCGAGGATCACATCGCACCGCCCGGACTAGCTGGCGGCTGTCCTGACCTGAAAATGTCAGCTGCATAGAAGTACATGAGGCCGTCACACACGGGTCAAGAGAGTCACAGGGAGGTGCAATCCTTACATGATTCACATACTACACATTGCACAGTACCACTGCTTCTGTCCTGTATACTGGGTGTAATCCTCAGGATCTGTATTATTCAGTATATATACACTGCACAGTACCACTTCTGTCCTGTATACTATACACTGCACAGTACAACTTCTCCTGTCCTGTATACTGGGTGTAATCCTCAGGATCTGTATTATTCTGTATTTATACACTGCACAGTACAACTTCTCCTGTCCTGTATACTGGGTGTAATCCTCAGGATCTGTATTATTCTGTATTTATACACTGCACAGTACAACTTCTCCTGTCCTGTATACTGGGTGTAATCCTCAGGATCTGTATTATTCTGTATATATACACTGCACAGTACCACTTCTCCTGTCCTGTATACTGGGTGTAATCCTCAGGATTTGTATTATTCTGTATATATACACTGCACAGTACAACTTCTCCTGTCCTGTATACTGGGTGTAATCCTTAGGATCTGTAGTATTCTGTATATATACACTGCACAGTACCACTTCTCCTGTCCTGTATACTGGGTGTAATCCTCAGTATCTGTATTATTCTGTATATATACACTGCACAGTACCACTTCTGTCCTGTATACTGGGTATAATCCTTAGGATCTGTATTATTCTGTATATACACTGCACAGTACCACTGCTTCTGTCCTGTATACTGGGTGTAATCCTCAGGATCTGTATTATTCTGTATATATACACTGCACAGTACCACTTCTCCTGTCCTGTATACTGGGTATAATCCTCAGTATCTGTATTATTCTGTATATATACACTGCACAGTACCACTTCTCTTGTCCTGTATACTGGGTGTAATCCTCAGGATCTATATTATTCTGTATATATACAGTGCACAGTACCACTTCTCCTGTCCTGTATACTGGGTGTAATCCTCAGGATCTGTATTATTCTGTACATACACACTGCACAGTACCACTTTTTCTGTCCTGTATACTGGATGTAATCCTCAGTATTTGTATTATTCTGTATATGAACACTGCACAGTACCACTTCTCCTGTCCTGTATACTGGGTGTAATCCTCAGTATCTGTATATATTGTGAGGCACCGCCGGCATGATCCTCATGGCCGGGGCGCATCACATGCAGGATCAGGGTATGATCCTGTTCACACTGGCCGGTTTCCTGTGATGATACTGTGTGAACCTGTTCTGAACACAATGAGTTTAATGTGACTAATGAGTGGCTCATGAAATCGAGGAGTCCATGAGGAATAGGATGTAAGGAGTGATTGCTGACAGCCCAGGTGGGTGTGTCCGGAGGAATAGCAGCCCAGCTGGTATGAGTCAGGTGGGAGTGGCCGGCACGATAAGAGCCGGCCAGCTGAGTGATTGAGAGATTGATTCTGGAAGCTGAGATCCTGCTGGGAGATCCATTCTCAGCCAGACATCAGCCTGAGAGGATGTGGGCTGATTACCAGCCTGAGAGCTGTGCAGAGCCAGTCTGTGTGAGGGACTGGGAGTGCAAGTCCATGCCGCCATGTTGAGATGGTGAAGGGAGCATGCTAGCTCCATGCCGGTGCCGAGGTCCGAGGTTGTGATAGCACCTGGTGGGGAAGCCGTGGCTGAACCCGGTGGATACTGGTCCGGGCGTGGGGTGAAACACGTCCGGGAAAGGAGCCCTTGGGGGATGCTTGGTGGACCCGTTATCCAGGTAGCGAGACCCGGATCCGTGCCCGGTAAGACAGCGGTTCCCGTGTAACGGAGTGAGCTGTGTGTGTGATTAATGCCAGGCAGGCATAACCGCTATTGGGTCCGACTAGGCAGTCGGTAAAGGACCCGTTGATGTATGTAGGGGCTTAGGCAATTGCCCTGAATGTAAGATGATGACCTATGTAAGAGCATTGTATAATAATGTGGGGAGAAAGTGACCCAGCCAGTATGGATGATGTTGGAGGCGTTCCGTCCCTGTGGGACGAGAGGGAGGCTTGCCCTGCTGCTTGCAGAGGGTACCCGTCCCTCAACCACGGCCTCTAATGGTGTAGGTGTGCCTGTGGTGCCAGACACAGGGGTAATAGGGCTCCTAGTAGGTAACGGATGAGGTTCCCGTGTACTATGGTTTGCCAGTCCCTGTAATGGGCCATGGAGGAGCAACAGTCCATGGATGATGGGCTGTGAGCGTGTGGAAGAAATGTATGTGATCCATGGACGTTTGAATCATGGATCACACACGGTATGTAAGGACCCGGTCAGGCAGGAATCCTGACTACGGGTTAATGGTATATCATCATGCTGGGTGACTAAAGCCAGGCGGCAGGTACCGCCATTGGGACCCACAGGGCCCGTTGAGGCGTATGTAACGAAGGTCAGAAGCAGGGCCTAACAAGGGCTCCTAGAGTGGGGACACCACGGTTGAACCAGGTGGGCGCTGACCTGGACGTGGGGTGAAACACGTCCAGGAAGGATACATGACATACCTGGTACTCAGGTTGCTCAATCCCTGTTATGAACCCGGAGGGGTCATCGTTGTAATGTAACGTATGTATTGATGTATAGTGTAAGTAGGCCGTAGCCACCACGGGAGCTGTTAGTAGAGCTCCAATGGGGACAGAGATGGTTACAGGTCCCGGGTTACAATAAGATGTCATGTGCAATAAGTGTTATGTGATGTTATATGTAAATGTATGGTGTATTTATGTAAAGTGTTTATAATCAATGTGATATGTGTCAAACATGCTACCCGGGTTATGTTATTAATATGTGAAAAATAAATGGGTAGACATTGGTTAAACTTATAAACACGTGTTTTGTCGTTATGCAAGCGGGTTCCCCGGTTGCTACCTCACAATATACACTGCACAGTACCACTTCTCCTGTCCTGTATACTGGGTATAATCCTCAGTATCTGTATTATTCTGTATATATACACTGCACAGTACCACTTCTCCTGTCCTGTATACTGGGTGTAATCCTCAGTATCTGTATTATTCTGTATATATACACTGCACAGTACCACTTCTCCTGTCCTGTATACTGGGTGTAATCCTCAGGATCTGTATTATTCTGTATATACACTGCACAGTACCACTTCTCCTGTCCTGTATACTGGGTGTAATCCTCAGTATCTGTATTATTCTGTATATATACACTGCACAGTACCACTTCTCCTGTCCTGTATACTGGGTGTAATCCTCAGGAT
>JARQOC010000008.1:174657377-174784783 GCA_033576535.1 Allobates femoralis
TTTTCTTGTTCAGGGGTGGAGGTAGAGGCTTTTGGGCCTAAACTAGTCAGGAGAGAAGGGCAAAGGGTGGTGACCGGGATGTCTCCCCTTTTCAGAGGAAATTTTCGGGATCGGGGTGAGCCATGCCCCCAGCCCCAAAGAGCTATAGTTCCCCGGTCAATTTGTCCATCTTGCCTCCTGTTTCCCCCTTTCCACTTACCACCTTGTGACACGGGCCCTTTTTCTTACATGTAATAATGTGGCTTCTGTGAATGCTGAATAAAGTTTTTGTATTTTTGCCCAATACCCTGCGTCAGATTTATTAATAGGAAAATTTTATGACCGTGAGGGGCATCCTATTACTGGGATTACCTCAGATACACCATCCACCCAAGGTTTTTTAGAAAATTTTTAATTATGAGATCATTTTACATTCCAAAAAACATACGTGAATCTAAGGTGTGTGGATGTTTTGACCCATTGTGGCTTCATTCCCAACCCTTTAAAGTCTCCAGAACCAATATGTAAGACTTCAACATACAGATGATGATTTATGCAGTCCCCACAAAGCCGGCACCCGAGGGGGACCCCCATGAAAACCCCCCATTGCGAACATAATATTAAACAAAACATATTCGGAGGTTCTGTACAAAGGGGAGGGTTCTTCATGAGAGTTCTCCAGTTTTTCCCAAATCTTCAGTTATATTCAAGATCTAAAGAAAAAATACTTCAAAGAAAAAAATGACATAGATCGTTGGGCTTTTGGGGTGTTGGTGGAGGGAACTGTAGGAATTACAAAGTAAGGGTTCTTGTACATCCATGTGGACCAATCAAGACACCATTCACTGTACTTTATTAGGGTACGTAGATGATATGGAGGCTACTAGACCCTTCTGTATTTTCAATGGTAAAGAGCCTCTAGACAGAAAATCAGAAGATTCCAAAAGACTTTGGGTGACAATGTAGAGCCCGGTGTCAGAAAGCTGGGGGCGTCCTAGGTCAGGGGTCTCCAGCAGGACAATGACCCCAAACATCAAGAAGCCCCAGAAATGGAGGAAACAAAATGCTGGAGAGATCTGAAGTGGCAGCACTGACCGGATCTAAATCCCATTGATCACCTGTGGAGAGATCTGAAGGGGCAGCAATGAGTACGGATTTAAATCCCAATGATCACCTCTGGAGAGATCTGAAGTGGCAGCAATGAGTCCAGAATCTAAATCCCATTGATCACCTGTGGAGAGACCTGAAGTGGCAGCACTGACCGGATCTAAATCCCATTGATCACCTGTGGAGAGATCTGAAGTGGCAGCAATGAGTCCGGATCTAAATCCCATTGATCACCTGTGGAGAGATCTGAAGAGGCAGCACTGACCGGATCTAAATCCCATTGATCAACTGTGGAGAGATCTGAAGGGGCAGCAATGAGTACGGATTTAAATCCCATTGATCACCTGTGGAGAGATCTGAAGGGGCAGCAATGAGTCCGGATCTAGATCCCATTGATCACCTGTGGAGAGATCTGAAGGGACAGCAATGCGTACGGATCTAAATCCCATTGAACACCTGTGGAGAGATCTGAGGGGGCAGCAATGATCGGATCTAAATCCCATTGATCACCTGTGGAGAGATCTGAAGGGGCAGCAATGCGTACGGATCTAAATCCCATTGATCACCTGTGGAGAGATCTGAGGGGGCAGCAATGAGTACAGATTTAAATCCCAATGATCACCTGCGGAGAGATCAGAAGGGGCAGCAATGAGTACGGATCTAAATCCCATTGATCCCCTGTGGAGAGATCTGAAATTTGGGAGAAGGTGAGAGACCGGGAGCAGATTATAAAGAAGAGGAGAAACTCCAGGAGAAGAAGAAGCTTGTGGAGGTTATAGGAGGAGACTGACTGCAGGGATTATTACACAGGGGGAAACAAATATTAAGATGAGGTCAACAATTTTGTTAATTTGGGGGGGGGTGAAATTTTGTCCAATTTGCTGTTTTGCTCTTTTTTTGTGTTGTTCCAATGCACACAAAGGAAATAAACGTGTCTAACAAAAAAAATAATTTTCTGGAACAATTTCAAGCTGCCAACCCTGTCGGCCATGAGCGTAGAACTGATGTCATTGTAACAAATCAGCATTCTTTTCAAGCTGTATTATAATCCGGTCTTACAAAGGCAAAGGGCATCTAAAGTATGAAGAGAAAGGAGATCACTTGGTGATGATTAGAGATGAGCGGACCCTTGGACGTTTGCGTTCTGCAGGTTCAGCCGGACTTTAGATAAAGTTCTGTTCTGGACCCAAACTCATTAGAAGTCATTGATTGGTTAGTTCGGCTCTTACGTACACAGAGCACTTTCGGGGGACACAAGTTGGGGGTTTGTAATTTTTAATTTTTTCTTGTACACACCGTATCTAAAAACTCTGATTTTACCCCCAGTGCAGCCTATTCAAACACTGCAAGCAGCTCCACTGGGCCAAGCACCGAGTGTACCTGATCACCGAGTGTACCCGAGCACCGAGTGTACCTGAGCACCGAGTGTACTTGATCACCGAGTGTACCTGATCACCGAGTGTACCTGATCACCGAGTGTACCTGATCACCGAGTGTACCCGAGCACCAAGTGTACCTGATCACTGAGTGTACCTGATCACCGAGTGTACCTGATCACCGAGTGTACCTGATCACTGAGTGTACCTGATCACTGAGGGTACCCGAGCACTGAGTGTACCCCATCACTGCGATGCTCACTGCAGTGGTTTGCATACTTAAGGCACCCGAACACTCATTTTTTTAATAAAGTCTGTATTCGGCACAAACACTGAACTTTAAGGTCCGGGTCCGCGCATCTCTAGTTACTGCTGCATCTGAACAAATTAGAATAAGTTCATTTTTTTCAGTAATTCAGTACATAAAGTGACCACATCTATTATATAGAGTCATTACACACAGAGGGATCTATTTCATGTGTTTATTTCTGTTAATGTTGATGATTAATGAAAACCCAAAGGTTATTATTATCTCAGAAAGTTAAAGTAGGGAGGATGAAGGGTCTGAGAGATAAAATATGACCTAAATAGGTATCAGAGGCTTCACCTTGTGTGGTTGTGAGAGTCACAACCACTATAAAAACAGATCACGGCTGCTGCAGTCCCCAGGGTGGTGCATATAGAGTAGGGAGGGTGAAGGGTTAAACACCGTGCTGCCGTATTCCACCAGACAACAAAGGATAAATATAATATTGATTTATTAGTCAATGTGTTTCAGGGCTCCCTGGCCTCTTCCTCAGGACAAATCAATATCATATTACCATGTTTCAGGGAGTCCTGAAGCGCGTTGACTAATAAATCAATATTATATTCACCCTTTGATGTCTCGTGGAATACGGCAGCGCGGTCACAGGCATGTAATACACTTTAACCCCCTTGGTTTTGTTTTGACACTTGTCAGTATATGAGAGTTCTATCTTGGGGCCCTTTACATTGGTCTTCTGGATTCAGTGCATTATGTATGTATTTGTAGGATGAACTCTGCTTATATATGGATTATGATATACCAAGTGGGTTATACCTGTACTGTGTTCCTTATATCTCCATTTTAACCAGTTTTTGATGAAATTAATAAATAAAATGATCATTTTTGAATGTATTGTCCTGACTCCTGGGTTGTAATTTTGGAATTGTGTCTTTGGTATTGTATTGTATTTTCTAATTGTTTCTTATGATTGTTTAAACATGAACTTTGTATTGTCAAGCGCTGCGGAAATGTTGGCGCTATATAAATAAAAATAATTATTATAATTAATCAAACTGTTCTTGGTAGTACATTCCAGAAAAATTGGTGTTGCTTGTGAGAAGTCTTGTAGACGGGAGTGGAGGTAATGAAGATGACGTCAATCTGCTGTAGAATGGAGTGAGGACGCTGTAGGATGGAGTGAGGACGCTGTAGGATGGAGTGGGACGCTGCAGGATGGAGTGAGGACGCTGTAGGTGGAGTGAGGACGCTGTAGGTGGAGTGAGGACGCTGTAGGGTGGAGTGAGGACGCTGTAGGGTGGAGATGAGGACGCTGTAGGAGGAGTGAGGACGCTGTAGGTGGAGGAGGACGCTTAGGATGGAGTGAGGACGCTGTAGGATGGAGTGAGGACGCTGTAGGTGGAGTGAGGACGCTGTAGGGTGGAGTGAGGACGCTGTAGGGATGGAGTGAGGACGCTGTTGAGTGACGAGAGTGAGGACGTGTAGGACGGAGTAGGACGTGTAGGACGGAAGTGAGGACGCTGTAGGACTGAGTGAGGACGCTGTAGGACTGAGTGAGGACGCTGTAGGACTTAGTGAGGACGCTGTAGGACTGAGTGAGGACGCTGTAGGACTCAGTGAGGACGCTGTAGGACTGAGTGAGGACGCTGTAGGACTGAGTGAGGACGCTGTAGGGTGGAGTGAGGACGCTGTAGGAAGGAGTGAGGACGCTGTAGGAAGGAGTGAGGACGCTGTAGGAAGGAGTGAGGACGCTGTAGGATGGAGTGAGGACGCTGTAGGACGGAGTGAGGACGCTGCAGGACTGAGTGAGGAACTGTAGGAAGGAGTGAGGACGCTGTAGGACGGAGTGAGGACGCTGTAGGACGGCGTGAGGACGCTGTAGGACGGAGTGAGGACGCTATAGGACTGAGTGAGGACGCTGTAGGGTGGAGTGAGGACGCTGTAGGCGACGGAGTGAGGACGCTGTAGGACTGAGTGAGGACGCTGTAGGACTGAGTGAGGAGGCTGTAGGACGGAGTGAGGACGCTGTAGGACGGAGTGAGGACGCTGTAGGACGGAGTGAGGATGCCGGATACATGTGGGGTTTTGTACTCACGTAGCACTAGATTAGATGTGACCTCACTGTATCTTGATTCTCTAATGTTCGTATCTTTGCTGTCATCACTTGAGACAATTAACGCTCAGGAAGAAAATAAATATTGACATTGTGAATATCCGAAAGTAAAGCCGCCTATTATCTATAGCTGCTAGGTGTAGATTCAATTAATACCTATGTGATAAGAAAACATTGTGATGTTACAGAACATCTTCTGTCACCTGTCCTAGTCATTTACTGTCTATTTCACATCTATGTATCCTGAAGAAAATCCAAACCGTATGGAAAGAAACATTTGGCCAATAAAGTCCTCATTCTTCACGACTAGAGTTTTACGGTGCTTCTTTAATGGACTAGTTATCTACAGTGGTGCTCTAAAGTTTACACACCCCGACAGATTTTTTGCTTTCTTGGCCTTTTTCAGAGAATATGAATGGTAACACAAAATCTTTTTTCTCCACTCCAGGTTAGCAGTTGGGTGAAGACATTTATTGTCATCTACTGTGTTTTCTTATTTAAATTATAATGACAACCAAAAACATCCAAATGACCGTGATCAAAAGTTCACACACCCTGGTGATTTTGGCCTGATAACAGGCACAGAAGTTGACACAAATGGGTTTGAATGGCTAATAAAGGTAACATCCTCACCTGTCACCTGTTTGCTTGTAATCAGTGTATGTGCATAAATGCTGAGTGAGTTTCTGGGATCCAGACAGACTCTTGCATCTTTCATCCAGCCACTGACATTTCTGGATTGTGAGTCATGGGGAAAACAAAAGAATTGTCAATGCGTCTATGGGAAAAGATAGTTGAACTGTATAAAACAGGAAAGGGATACCAAAAGATATCCAAGGAATTGATAATGCCAGGCAGCAGTGTTAAAACTGTGATTAACAAATGGAAAATCAGGGGCTCTGTAAAAACTAAACCACGATCAGATAGAACAAGAAAAATTTCAGCCACAACTGCCAGGAAAATATTTCGAGACTCAAAGAAAACCCACAAGTAACTTCAGCTGAAATACAGGACTCACTGAAAACTAGCGGTGTGGCTGTTTCAATATGCACAATAAGGAGGCACTTGAAGAAAATGGGCTGCATGGCCGAGTCACCAGAAGAATGCCTTTACTACTCAAATGCCATAAAGTATCTCACCTACAATACGCCAAACAACACAGAGACAAGCTCCAAACTTCTGAAAGAAGATCATTTGGAGTGATAAGACCAAAATCGAACCTTTTTGGCCACAACTATAAATGTTACATTTGGAGAGGTGTCAAGAAGGCCTATGATGAAAGGAACACCATTCCTACAGTAAAGCATGGAGGTGGATCGCTGATGATGTGGGATGTGTGAGCTACATAGGCACAGAAAACTTGGTCAATGATAAAGAAAGATAAATGCAGCACGTTATCAGCAAATACTGAAGGCTAATTTGTATTCATCAGCCCGGAAGCTGCACATGGGATGTACTTGGACATTCCAACATGACAACGATCCAAAATACGAGGTCAAGTCGACCTGTGGCTACAGGAGAACAAAGTGAAGGTCCTGGAGTGGCCATCTCAGTCTCCGGACCTCAATATCATTGAGCCGCTCTGGGGAGAACTCAAGCAAAGCGCAAATCATGAAAGAAAGCCCAGGAATTTACAGGAACTGGAGGCTTTCTGCCAAGAAGAATGGACAGCTTTACCATCTGTGGAAATAAAGAGCCTCATCCACAACTACCACAAAACACTTCAAGCCGTCATTAATGTTAGAGGGGGCAATACACGGGATTAAGAACTGGGGGATGTTAACTTTTGATCAGGGTCATTTGGATGTTTTTCGTTGTCATTATGATTTAAAAAGAGAAAACACAGTAGCTCAACAATAAATGTCTTCACCCAACCACTAACCATGAGTGGAAAAAAAGGTTTTGTGTTATCCTTCATGTTCTCTGAAAAAAAGGCCAAAATAGCAAAAATTCTGCCGGGAGATCTGTTCAGAAGTTGGTCACAGATATCTGTGTGTGTAAAGCAGCCCTATCATGTAACTATCTATTTATCTATCCTACTCCAACATAAAAAGACAAACTTCCAACAAGACGATCCTTGTGTTCCCTGAGTATTGCCTCACATAGTATCTTCATTACACCATTTATGACTATCCAGACTACAAATATTGTGTTTATGATCTTGTTTAACATCATTAATGAGGAGTAAACTGCTATAATATCCAAGTGCAATAAAAGCTGATTCATTAGTTTACTGCAATATATAAAAGTATCAGTATAATTATAGGAGGACTTAGAGCTTCACTAATTAACGATAATATCAATACTCTATCTACATATGGGTACCATTACACATACAGATAATTGTGCAGAGATTGTTCACAGATCTCTGGTTGCAGTGAAATCATGGACACATTGTTACATTTTGTGGCCGTGTACAAATGGAGCAATGTGTCCATGATTTCACTGCAACCAGAGATCTGCGAACAATCTCTGCACAATTATCTGTGTGTAACTGGTGCCCTATCTATCTATCTATCTATCTATCTATCTATCTATCTATCTATCTATCTATCTATCTATCTATCTATCTATCTGTCTATCTATCTGTCTATCTATCTATCCATTGATCTTTTATCTAACCCATATGAGAAGATTTTATCTACTTTTGCAGTTGATAGAATTCAATTTTCTTCTAATCTGATATAAATAATTTCATGTCTGGCCATTGTATTAATCCCACATTACCCAGACGAATTTTGGGTGTTTGATATGAATTTGTACTTATAAACAAGCAAAGGAAGACAAAAAAAAGATACCGTATTTTTTCCACCCTTACGTCTTTCTTTTGTTTCTTCCTACTTTCCTTTCCTCCTTTCTTCTCTCTCTCCTTATATCTATATCTATAAGAAAGAAGGAACGATGATAGATGATGATAGCTAGATAGATAGGCCTTAGCAGCGCAATATGTCAGTGCCTGCCACATACTGAATGGAGACTGATATGTCATGGACTTTTATACCCACCATGGACATGGCCCTATCCCCAGACTAAGAGGAGCCTTATATATCCTGGACCTCTATATCCCACCATATCCCCGTCCCTACCCCTGTCCCCCTATTTTACCATTTGCTTTGGCAATGCTAATATGTACTTAGTCCTGCCAATAAAGTTCATATAGATAGATAGATAGATAGATAGATAGATAGATAGATAGATAGATAGATAGATGGCCACTCATCATGATATTTAAACAATGTGTGATAACAGCAAATACATACGTTTATGACACAGAATATCTCAGTAATGATCTAGAGGAAAGTTCCAGACATTCCTCGGCCGGTATGTGAGCACACGGTCCCTTTGCTGGTTTCCTTTGGGAGACACCATGATGATCTCCCGTGTACGCAGGCCTCCACACCTACAATCTGGTTCTCCAGGTTCAGTGACGGGTCTGAACCTGACAAGGCCATAATAACACATCCACCCAAATAGCAAAAGCTTTTATACATTGATGATATCTCGTGATGATGGATAATTTCACAGATATTCTATAGCCACACAATATGATGACAGTCACCAAGCAAGTCCTGTGTACTAAGTGATGGATCAGCTCCGCCACAACTCTTCGGTGGGGTGATCATTGGTTTTGTGTCCTTCGCCTTTCAGGTTCATTGGTTTGGACCAATAGTTCCTGGTGATGGTGGGTTTCTTGCCCTTGTGTTAAGCATCAGTAGAGGTTCATTCCTATCAGGAGGATGCCCAGACTACCCTTATTCCCCAAGACATGAAGATATCCTGTCTACGACAACAGCTCTGTTCTCCATTACATTAAACAAACACACAGTAATGATTGAACATGTAGATGGGGCTGGATCTTCATCCCCTAAAGATCTTCTGAGGTCTCGGGGACATTTCGGTCTCCACCACCAAAAACAGACAGATAGTGTTTATGACTAAAGATGACTGCAACTTAGGCTGCCTTCACATTTGCAGATGCCTCCGCAGCTTTCTGCGGAGGCATCTGCAAGCCTCTGCATGCAGACCGCAAACCCTATCTTTATAATGGAGCACACGGTGTCTGCAGATGCTTGCAGACCGCCGTGCGCTCCCATTGCCCACCACGAGTGATCTGTGCGCAGGCGGACGCCTGCGCACAAATCACACACTCTCGCCTGCACCAGGGACGCAACATGTCGCGTCCCTGGTGCGGACGAGAGTGTGTGATCTGTACGCAGGCATCCGCCTGCGCACAGATCACATATGGGAATGAATGGGTGCGCACGGTCATGCGCTGTCAAGCGCAGCACCGTGCGCTCCCATTATAAAGATAGGAGCTGGCGGCCGCTGCGCACACATTGCGGACCCCTCCACAGAACGCTGCGGAGGGGAACGCTAATGTGAAGCCAGCCTTAGAGCTTCAATAACTTGAACCTCAATAAAGAGGCCATGACCCCGGTATGATCCACCTCTCTGAACCCAGGTCTCTAAGGGTTACTTGGGAGTATTGGACACACTCTCAAATTAGAGATCTGTGCGGTCTTTACCACCTAATTGTTGTGTAGCATAATGTGTTATTGAGCTGACAAAGATGATTCTTAATAACTTCTTAACATTACACAGATTAACTCTTGTAAGTAGCTGAGACTACCTTCACTACCATTCCTGCTATCACTTCCATCACTATCTCAACCACCATCTCTGCTACGACCACCATCACTGCCTCCTTCATCCGTGCTATCACCGCCATCACTATCTGAACCACCATCCTTGCTGTTACCTCCATCATGACTTCCTCCACCACCATCCTTGCTACCACCACCATCATTACCTCTACCACCATCTTTGCTATGACCACCATCATGACTTTCACCACCAACCCAGCTATCACCACCAGCAACTCCTCCACTACCATCACTGCTATTTCCACCATCATCATTTCCACCACCATCCCCGCTATCGCCACCAGCAACTCCAGCACCATCCCAGCTATCACCACCATCACTACCTCCACCACCATCTCTGCTATTTCCACCATCATCTCCATCACCATCCCCATTATCACCACCATCAACACCTCCACCACCACCATCCCTGCTATTACCACTAGCACCAACTCCATCACCATTCCAGCTATCTCCACCATCACTACCTCCACCACCATCTGGCTATCACCACCATCACTACCCTACCTCCACCACCATCCCAGCTATGACTACCATCACCTCCTCCTTCATCTGTGCTATCACCACTATCACTACCTCCATTACCATCCATGCTATTATCTCCATCATGACTTCCTCCACCACTATCCATGCTACCACCATCACTACCTCCACCACCATCCCTGCTATCACCCCCAGCAAACACCTCCACCACCATCTGGCTATCACCACTAGCACCAACACCACCACCACCCCTGCTATCATCACCACTATTACCACCTCCACTATTATCCCTGTATAACCACCATCATTACCGCCTCCTCCATCCCTGCTGTCACCATCGCCACCTCCACTACTACACCCACCACTACGGCCTCCACTGCTGGCCCCACCACCCCAATCCCCACCATCCCCAATCCCCACCATCCCCACCTCTACACCCACCATCAACCAGCACAACCACCATCATCACATCACCACCACTCTCATCACCATTATATCCATCATTGTTGGGTTTCTTCAGTACAGTTGGCGGCTGTGTGTTGTGCAGCTTCTTATCTCCTGACCTCACAGCTGCAGGGCACAATCTTTCCAGGAAATATATTTTACTATTCTCTTGATCTGTCAATCAAGGAACCAAATGAGATTAGTTCTGCATAATGTAATCACATTAAGTCTTGGATTTCGGCTGCCCTGGAGGCGCACTTTATAAAAGGTTCCACAGTTAAATCAGTGCTATAAATGTGCAGAGTAAAGATGTAGCAGAGCTGAGGATGCTTCACACAGTGATAACTATTCGTAGTAGAGTCCATTAGACTTATTAATGAGGACTGATTATGTACTGTGCAATTTAGGGCCCATGGGGGAGACATATAGTTCTTGGACTACTGGGGAAAACCATAATAAGACCCTCAACAATATAAGAAATTATAGTGGAGCTGTGCAGGCCATGGACTCTGCTTCTATGGTTACGCCCCTAATGTCCATAGCCCAACTGTTCACTTCTTACCTAGGTAGGATATCCTGCAGGGGGTATGATACAGTTAAATCTCAGACAAAAGTCCGCTGATTTCCAGAATGAACTAACCCTACAGGACAGTGGCGTAACTTGAAGCTAATGGGCCCCAATGCAAAGGCTCTAACAGGGCCCCAAATTATTGCAAATCTTAGAAATTACAATAGTCATTTCCTATAGGCCAAAGAGACTTTTGGGGCCTGCTAAGTTCCAGGGCCCAGGTGTGATTGCAATCCCTGCAGCTGTAGTCAGGGCTGCTGCCAGGGCATGACTGCTCTGACAGCTGTCAGGGGCACTAGCAGATTGGCAGGAGAGAGGATCCGGAAGGGAGGTGAGTGGGCGGGCCCCAATCTTCTCCGGACCACATTCCCTCACCTCTTCTGTAGGCCCCCCCTCCAGTCAATCTCCTTTGATCCACACCCTTTCACCTCTTCTGCAGGCCTCGGACGTCACTGCACAGTGAGGGCACCGGCAGAATGTGAAGGATGGAGCTGCTGGTGGTGGTGAGTATTGTGTGTGTGTGTGACTATGTATGGCTGTGTGTGTGTGGCTGTGTGTGTGTGTGTATGTGGCTGTCTCTACACAGCACTATACTGTATATAGAGGTCCACAATACATTCTGTATTACAGTGTGTCTGTATATACTGTATGTATATAGTGTGGACCTGTATATATAGTATAGTGCTGTGTATATAACATAAAGAGCCAGCAGTCTCAATGTGTATACAGCCGGTCGTCTCTAAAGTGCGTAAGGCCAGCAGTCTCTAAAGTGCATATGGCCGACAGTCTCTATTGTGTATACAGCCCGCAGCCATCTCCATTGTGCATATAGCCTGCAGCTGTCACCATTGTTTATATGTCCCGCGACCGTCTCCATTGTGTATGCGGTCCGCAGCCATCTTCATTGTGTATACAGCCCGCAGCCATCTCTAATGTATATATGTGGTGCTCCTGCAGGTCCAGTGCCTGTTAAGGTGTAGTATCCCACTCACTGGTAAGGGGAGAACAGACCGGTGCTGGGACACCCAGACCACACTAGGAACTATTGTAGTGGGGTTGGGTAGTGAAGGGAGTTAGTTAGAGGGAGCACTTTTGGAGGACTGAGGTCAAAAAGAACACACGTAGATGACGTGGGACACATGACAAGGAGTATAAATAGAGCAGGAAACATCTAGAACGTAGGAGATGACAGTGAGAAGAAATACAGTTAACAGAGAGAGTGACGGCTGAGGAGAGACCGTTGAACACCTAGGTTGAGTTAGGGGGCAGCTAGAGAATATACGCCTGAGAAGTGTCCAGAGGACTGGAGCAAGTGGGAGCTCATTCTAAGGCCGAACCCTAGAGCAGAACATCACCCAAGTGGCTTCAGGAGAAAGGGGGGGTCCCAGAGGCAAGGGAAGTGAACAATCCACCCGTGGGACTCGCATCCATTGTCAAGCACAGGCAAGTGGAGCGACTAGGCCGCAAGGGACACCGGGAATCTAAAAGACTAGTGGAGAAGACTAGGCTCAGCTAGCAACGTGGAGGCTGTGTCACTTCCAAGGTGACTCAGCCGACAACCCCACACATCTACTGAAAAGGTAGCAACTATAGGGCTTAGGGGAGACACTGCAGGGGAACCCCAAGAAAAAGCCCACAGTCACTGTCTGAGTTCTGTGTGGCGAGGCACAATGCAAGAAGGGCGAAGCAAGTGCTGTGTGAGACAACCTGGAAAGGACAGAGAAAGGCTGCCGGTTACGTACCATCCTATTGCCAGTGAGTAGCTGGATCCCTGCCTCTGAGAACCCAATGCTCAGCGGGCTGCTGTACAAAGACTGTGAGTGAAAGAACTAAAGAGTGCTACCCACTGTGTCTGGGAACTTACGCGTAAAAAGCACCAGAAACACAACTATCAACTCACTCAGGTACCTTCAGCTACTCTAGGGGTCAGCCCTACCCATAGAGGGCTTAAGAACATTGTTGCCTCCCAACCCTTGGAAAACTGTCAAGCAGCGGCGGCCATCTATAGCCGCAACCTGCGGGTGGTGTCATGTGTAAATTAACAAGTATCGCCAAGTCTAGTCATCTCTGTCCAGAATGAACCCTCCACTGCAGGTCCCTATCCCTAAGAGAGAGAGCCACCCACACCGAACTTTTAATGACACCTCCAGGGTCACGGAGTCAGGTCTCGGTCCCTGTGATCCCCGTGATGAAGCCTCAAGAAAGCCCTGTTCCGAGTATCCTAAAGCCCTGGAGGGGCGTGTCATAGAAGACCCAAAGCCTTCTCCATTTGTATAAGGCCCACAGCCGTCTCCATTGTGTATATGGTTTGCAGCCGTCTCCATTTTGTAAACGGCCCACAGCCATCTCCATTCTGTATACAGCCGGCAGGCGTCTCCATTGTGTATACGGCCCACAGGCATCTCCATTGTGTATACGGACCGCAGCAGTGTCTATTGTGTATTTTCTATTATTTACAGCCAGCAGCAGTATCTATTGTGTATTCAGCCCAAAACAGTCTCTATTTTTGTGTGTGTGTGTATGTGTGTGTGTGTTGGGGTGATGGAGGAGCCTGGGTGGAGACTGGGCAAAGTCTCGGGGGCCCCAAAATTTTGCCAGTGAGGGGCCCTGAAATTCCTAGTGGCAGCCCCACCTGTCGTAGTTACGCCCCTGCTACATGGGTAATAAACCCTTTTGGCCTGACATTTAATAATTCTTTTTGTCAGTTGTCGTAGTTCCTATAAGGAGCCACCAGGTGTCACCAGAGCTTTATAAAGCATTGGGGAGGTGATAGTGAGGAATGGCGTGAAAATGAGACCTGAACTGCGCCGTGACCATTAATCCTGCAATTAGTCATCATTTCTTTGTTTTCACCCAACCAACAGCCCTTGATGTGTAACATTACACAAGACTTCAGCTGTCAAGGTGTTATTATTCCTATTAAATTTATGATCTGTTATTGCTGTAAGTCAGGTTATAATCTTCTTGGTTTCCTATCTGTTTATTGCCCTCTGTACAGGTTTTGCATACACGCCATACTGACCTGGATTAAGCCCTGATCTCCCACTCACTCATTCCACCAGTTCCCCCAGGAGGTTTCAGCAGAGCCATGCCTTATTTGCTCCATTATATATTTCTACAGTATAGCCTGCTGATTCTTACCTGTCCTGGCTTCATCACTGGGCTTTGCTCCCTCTCCTACAGCCTGCTACCTCTGCACTAGTCTGCAACGGGTTACTCTGAGGTTATCCCTCAAAAACCTGTCTGTCATCCAACAATCTGCAACTACTGTACTTGGTAGCTCAGTCCTGTGAATCTGAAAGGTATATTCTAAGTAACTAATTTCTGCTAACTCCAGCTCTGTTCACTCCTTTGTCTCTGCAAGCAAGGTACCTTAGAATTATATATCTCTACTATTACAATATTCCTGCAGCAATTTCCTCATTTCATATACATCTCTGCTGTCAACCATTTTCCTGCTGCAATTGACTCACCGTGGCCGGCTGACTCTGGTTTAGACAGGCGATGCTTCCTTCCTCCTTGTCACGGGTGGACCGCGCCTGCCGGTAGTGGGGCCCAGTTGAGTGCAGATCAAAAGGGTTGAAGACGTCTTGGTGGAACAGATTTAAAGGGGTTTTAATTTATTCGTGACGCCACCTATGAGTAGTTTCAGTAAGGACTACCGACGCTGCGGAACTCCAGGGGATGGACAGCAGCAAGATGGAACGCTCCCCACAGGCTGAGCGGTAATCCCCGGAGGCTGGAGGTGCTCAAGATGTTGAGCGGCAGCTGCGGTTACCTTGTAGTGCGGACGGATAGTTCATAAGGAAGCACGGACACAGAAAGTCTCTGCAACAGGTCTTTACTGTAACCAGCAGGCAATACATGGCATACAGTTCACGGGTAGTGGACCGGGTGGACTCAGCAGTGATGGTGCCCCTTAGAAATCCGCAGTGTTCCTCCATTCTAACTAAGTGGTTGCCAGTGTCGCCCAGGAATACCAGATCGGGTACGGGGAAGCTGCTTCAATGCCCTATCCAAGATGTACGTTATGGATGTTTTGGGGAGCCTTGGATCCCTCAGTGGGTACACCGCTGGTTAGACGACTGGAAGTTGGCTGGTGGTGGGGTGCTCCTGTAAAGCTGCTCCTCCACGCTTCTGGTTCGCGTAGCAGAGGTGAACTGCTGCCAGCTTCGGTACCAGTGAACCGGCTTTAAGGTTTCTGGGCAAGGGGTATTTTGGGAACCCGTGGTTACGATGCCCGATCCCGGTTGTTGAGGCCTCAAGTGCGAACACCCGACCGGTGACGGCCCGGGGGCTGCACGGGGTGCGGAGCCCCCGCTCCTCTCCAAGTTCTAGACTGCTCAGGTCAAGTTCTAGATTCCTTCTCCTAATGACTCAGGGTCTGTTCTCCTACACACTTCCCTAGCACTCCGCCCACCAGGACCTAGGATTGGCCCTCTGCTCTAGGTGATGCATGTAAGGTTGGATTTCTAAGTTAACCAGATCTCTGTGTCAGAGAATATTGCGGCTGGATTTATGGCTGCAATACCCTCTTGTGACGCACTCGTTGCGGGGCGCCACACAATGTCCAGACTCTGCTGTTCCACTGTGGGAGTGTCCTCCAGCCGTACTTAGTACTTCACACCTTTGTCTCTGCATGCAAGGTTCCTGAAAATGATGTATCTCTACTATTACAATATTCCTGCAGGAATTTCCTCATTTCATATACATCTCTGCTGTCAACCATTTTCCTGCTGCAATGTCCAGACTGTGCTGGTCTGCTGTGTGATTGCCCTCCAGCAGTACTTAGTACTCCTACCTTTACCTGTCCATTTGTCATCCTGCATACCCCGCTGACTTGATCATCACTGATTCTCATGCAGTTCTTTTCCACTGCATCATCTCCTCCAGTCCATGCTGCTCACATTGTTCATCAACTTAGAGAAGCCACATCACCTCGAGATCCCGTAACAAGTCCTCATCTTTGGGACCCCTGGGTCTTGGAATACAGAGGATGTTCAAATGATAGAGATATCATTATGAGTGACACACATGATTACCTGAATACTGGAGTATGGTTAGAAGCAGTAGACATAAAGGAGGCTAAATTATGTTTTCTTGAAATTATGCTTTATAAATACAAAAGTATTGGACACATGCATTAATCAGTAAATTCAGGGTTTTTTATTCTCCCCCATTGCCTCCGGTGTCTAACATCCTTCCCCTCTGATGTCCCCCCCCCCCCCCACTGTATAACATCCAACCCCTCCGCCTCTCCTGGGGTACAACATCCTGCCCCTCTGCTGTTCCTGGTGTATAACATTCTGCCCCTCTCTGCGCCTCCCCCAGTGTATAACATCCTGCTCCTCTACTGCCCCCCGGTGTATAACATCCTGCCCTTCTGCTGCCCCTGCTCCCCCCTCTGGAAAATCCCCACCGATCTGCTGACCCGATAACTGTGGAGTCCAGACCTCCTCTGGTAACATCAGCACGAACACTACACCCATCGGGAGCTTCATGGCCGAGCAACTGCAGCCGTGCATCACTAAGCACAATGCCGAGCAACTACAGCCGTGCATCACTAAGCACAATGCGAGCAACTACAGCCGTGCATCACTAATCACATTCTATTCACAATACTCATTCTAATCACAATACTATTCTTCACATTTTGCTAGTCATTGTGGGGGCATCACGGTGCTAATCACAACCAAGGAAATAGTAATATTGATGAATTAGGTCACCAATGTTATGGACACCTTTGAATATAATTGTATCCTCAAGTTTTGGACGAGTCTGATCCATGAGTCACTTCTTTTCCATCTGAAGTGATGACAAACATCTCAACTTCAGTCTTAATTATCATGAGATCCCATTGTAATGGCTTCCGTTCTTCTGTTCATAATTACTGAGCCTCGTAAAATGTTTCAATGAGAAGGAGAAAGATCTTGATGGAAGTATCTCTAGTTCTCCAATGATCCATGGACTTGATGTTAGGTGGCATTTTCAAGTAAATCCTTGTATTTGTAGAAGTCGTAAACGTTACTGAGGGAGGTTATGTGACCAGAGCTTCTGTAGTGCTCCAATTTAAAGGGGTTATCCTGGATTTTTATATAAAAACAAACATGCCTAAGCACCAACAGGCAGGTAGCTGCCACCTACCTGCCTGCTGAGCATGGCACTGTTCACCGCTGTTCACCCCTGGCACAGAGCGGGTACAGACCACTCCTGACTGGGACAGCATGGCGAGGTAAACAGAGCAGAGGCGGCTCTTCCACTCCCCACTACCTGATTGGGGGAGCCGGCTGTCACTCAGTGTGACGTCGGCTATGACGCCTCTCGACAGACACGATGTCATTGGAAGCTACAAAATCACAACAAACTTTTTTTGGGATAGATCTCGGATACCCCCAATAATTATTACAAGTACACTGCCCTCCACAACCATGGGTTTAGGGAGTAAAGGATAATTCACATGGGCAGAGCCTTAAAGATTTGTTCCCCATTCTTCTGTCCATGCTATATACCATAGCTCTTCAGCCTCAATTGCATATCAAAATGCTGATTTCTCGGTATCGGAGAAACGGGTTGGCCATGTAAAAGTATTGTTGGGGTTTGTCTTAAGGTACCGTTACACGGCACGACAATGTAACGATGCCGGCAACGATTCCGCGGAAGCACGGTCGTTCCCGACATCGTTTTGACATCGTTGGTGAGATGTCACACATCTAGATATCGAGGACAACTCGCCAATGATGTAGTGAGCAGGTATCGTTCACACAACCCAACGAACGATCCCTGCTCGTTGCTGTGAATGGGCGAAGTCGTAAATGACATCGTTATCGCGGTGTCACAGACAACGATATAGCAGGTTAGCTGATCGTTGAATGTGTGATTTGAGACCATGTTCTCAAATCTGCGATCCCCGATCCAGCGATTTATCGCTACAACATTGCAGAGTCACACGCAACGAGGTAGTAACGATGTCGCTTGAACGACTCCAAACCCGTGACGTTTAAGCGATATCGTTAACTATATTGTGCCGTTTAACGGGGCCTTTAGAAAGAGCTACATGCACATATAATTAGCTTGGGGGGTGAAATCCTGCTGACAAATTCCCTTTTAGATGTAATATTGCACTGTGGTAAATTTGGCATACTTTAAAATTTTTATTTAATGTAGAGGAAGTGATTACAATAAACTTTCAAATATACTTTATTAATGAAATCTGTTTGAAAACCATTCATAAACCCTCTACAAGGTGTCCCCACTAGACTGTGTATGAATCAGACATATGTTCATTATCAATCAGATCCGTCTCACAGTGAATACGGGCATGTAACCATATAAGGGAAAAGGACATGGCCTACACTGCTGACTACAGCTGGTAAGGGAACAGTGTATCAGATTATCTCAGCATACAACACAGTTGCTAAGCAACGTCAGGATCAGTGGAAACTCTTCCAAAGCTTGTGCAAAGGAAAGATCTGTCATCTGGCTCCACACAGCTCAATCTCTGTTAAACCCTTGTCTGCTGGCTCCCCACACAGCTCCCTATCAGTTTGCTCTCAGAAGCTGTGGAAATACACATATGCATCGGCCACAAGGGCGAGGGTACTCGACCATCAGGGGTTAGTCTAATGGATGTCACAGTGGTAGTTCCGGAGGTTGTGGCCCTGACCGAGCATATTGAAGGGGAAATATTTACAAGAGGAAAAGAGTTTTTCATGTTGCCGTCTATGGTGTCTGGTCAGGGATGACCAGCACTGCTTGTATAGGTGTCCATGGGATATGTGGTTGGGATGCCGAATGGAACACTCTCCAAAGACGGATCCCTCTGTCATGACCTGGACAGGGCCAATGAGGTAGTGTAGCTACTTCTACTGAGTGGCAAACTGCGGATCATTCCTAGGTAGTCGATTCCCTCTGGTCCTCATCAGTGTTTACTGTCACAAGTGCGGTGCTCACTACCGATGGGACCCTTTTGATGTCCAGGACGTAGCACCCTCTCTGCCCGAAGTGGCAGGTATATTCAACATGATCCCCCGGATACAGATCTCTGCCGGCAGCTTCCCAGGGAAGGTGGCTTTCCATATCCCACCAGTTCACAAAGACGTAATTTATTTATGAGGCGGGATTCGTTGATGAAACCCCAACTTTTGTAGAGATCAAACTGTATCACTGCACCCATCCTCCGTACTGGTGATTACTTTACGGCTGTCCTTTGGACTTCCTGCTTCTGGTGGAGGGCGCTGACCTGCATTGCCCGATACCAGGTTCTAACTTTCTCCTCCTGCGTAGCTGTGGCTGCTTGCCGTGCAGCCTGCTACACCTCGGCTGAGATGACTTCAGGTTCATCTCCGGTGGGTGAGTGATTGGTTGAGGGGTCCTGCAGGAACCTCATCAGTCCATCCCACCGCCGCACCCACTGGAAATACACAACCTCTGCCCTCACTTCACTAGCTCCTGCTTCGGACACGGGCTCTAACGGGGCCAGAAGTATGTCTCTCGAGGGTGAACCCCCGCCTGGTCCACTGCTTAGTGGTATGGCACCTCCCAGGGTCAGTGAAAAATCTCTGGCGGACCATGTAGAGGACCCACTAGGTCGAAAGTTGTTTCAGGGCCGGTCACAGTACCTTCTTTTTGTTGTGCTACCTCCTCCAGTTTCACAGTGTCCTCCAGGCTGGTGTTAGTGCCTGCAGCAGGGGCTTCTCCCACTGTTCCCTCTACCACTTCGCATACTCGGCAGCCTGCAGCCGGATGATCTGCTGCTCCAGTTCCGCCACCTCTGGATTCCAGAGACTGGGACCCAGGAGTTGGAGTGGGCCTTGAGACATCCTGAGGCTATTGAGTTTTGCCGCCTCCCAGGTTTCAGAAGGTGCTTGTTCACCTCTGCAGTCGGCCATCACACTGTCCTGGCTACATGTGTCTCTCCCCTCTGGCAGACTCCACGTCCTTCTTCTGCATACGCCATTCTGTTTATAACCCCCTCCCTCTGGTGGGCAGTCTTCGCTCTCTGATGCAGCTCGCACTGTGGGATGTGGGACATCCAGGCTGATGGACACATCGCCTTGCTTATCAGTTAATAGGGAGGGTGGGCAATAATTTTGACGCCACTTGCTGGTTCTTCCCACGATGAGAGGGTAGGACCTTGTTTAATGGGCATCCAGATCCTGTTCGTGATGCCAGAATACATCGGTCGCAAGGGCGAGGGTACTGAGCCATCCAGGGTCAATCTGATGGATGTCTCATTGGAAGTCCTGGTGGTCGTGGTCCTGACCGAGCATATTGAAAGAGGAATATTTACATGGGGTAAAGAGTTTTTTTTGTGATGCCATCTGTGGTGTCTCGTCAGAGACGACTAGTGCTGCTAGTATAGGTGGTTAGGCAGCCGGATGGAACATTTCCCAAAGACGGAGGAAGCCCCTGGGATTTAAGTGTAGGTGATGTGGATGATAGTGGTTGTAGTTATTGGTGCAGGGAGGTGCAGGAAGGAAGGGACAGTCACTTTTACTTGTAGTTAGTGCAAAGATAACCCAGCCGGGGTACTGTGTCCTCCAAGATTGCAGCTTGGCTAGCTCATACGTAGTCCGGATCCACCTCACTAAGCCTTTCCGTGTTGCCCTTCCCTGACACTTTGCTCCTTTCCTCCCATGTCCTCGTGCTACTGCGGGCCCTTCTGAATGACTGCCTGGCAAGTCCTCTTGCAAAGGAACTACAGATGGTCAAGATGACTTTCTCTTGACCCTCTGAAGTCTCTTCGCTTGTTAGAGTCCACGGTGGTGGCCATGCAGTGCAGTTCAGTGGCCCCCGGATTCTTGGCTGGTCCTGCAGATTCCAGACCAAATCAGGGTCAGCACCCCTTTGCAGCTCGTTCCTCTACCTGACCTGGATGGCCGGTTATAGATTCGGGATCCTCAGATCTGGGGGGTTCACAGCTGACCCAACACACAAGGTGCCCCTAGCCCCCAGCTCCTGCTTCCCCTAGAACTCCATCTTGCTTCCTTCTTGTCTCTCCAACTACTCACTAACTAACTCCTCCCACCCCCTAAACCTACTCCTCCCCCCAGCCAGCAGATGGGGTCTGCTCTTTCGGGGAGCCTCTTCCGCCCTGCATCTCCTTGGTCTGAAGTTTGGATTGGTGTTGGGTGTGTTTTGGTGTGTCTAAGCTTAGTGTTCCCAGCTTATCTGAGTGCATGATATTACACCTTCGAGTTAGATGCAGTACCACTGTAGCAACCAAACCACAAGGGAACCTCAACTACATCACACTGCTCCCTATCAGACTGCTCTCAGAAGCTGTGGAAATACATACACAGTGCTGGCAGATGCAGTTTTTAATAGAGCACAGAAAAATGTGACAAAATAAGTCATATGGCACAAAGAAAGCATTATCTTAGCTACTATGTGACCCATCATTAACAACCAGTTCAGTATTGTTTTTTTTTTTTTTTATGAAATTACATTTACACTTTGATGGTGGGTTTACAGGTCGCGATATCGTTCCGATATCGTATACAACGGCGCAGGAGCGCGCATTTAGTGCCCGGTTTTCCCTGAATCGCATCGGCGGTTTACACGGTGCGATATCGGGATACAACGTCCCTACGATGTCTACGCCCCCCCGACCCAGGACCGACCATTTAACATGGTAGTGAATGGGGGACGTTGTACTGCGCATCGGAGTTGGATGTTTACACGGGACGATCCGGCTCCAACCGGCATCCGATATTGGGCGGTTGAATAGCACGCTCATTCGACCCCCGATATCGGTTTGCCATCGTTCCTGCATCGTATCGGATGTTGACACCGTACAACGCACAAGTGATATCGGGTCCAACGCCTGAACCACGTGACTTTTGGTCGGAGTTGGACGCCGATATCGCAACGTGTAAACCCACTATAAAATTTCAAGTCCAAGAGTTTGAAGAGTTTGCTTGATTGTGTTCTATTACAAAACCCATCTTGTAATTGTGTTAACCCTGTAATCACAGGGACAATAAAATCCAAATCATAAAATCCAATTTTAAAAATTGGAAACAAACTTTGACTATAATTACACAATTATAAAGTGTGACTCTACAATGTTCTTACAATTAAATTACAAAAAGAACAAAAGAATTTATTAGAAGAAACAAGGACGTAAAAAACCGTTGAGAAGTCATGACCTTTCCGTGGGGAATGCCGGCTACTCCTCTCGCTCGTAAAGATTTGCTATATTTGTACAACAGATTATAAATGTTCATATTAAGACGGATTCCACAATAATACCCCATTAACATGCCAGCGCGGAGATCCACCCACTTATATAGACAAGTCCCGGGGATGGATTAGGGTAGTTTATACTGGCGTTGATATCAGTCTTTACTCGTTCCTGCCGCTCCATGGATCTCGGCTGCTCCCATGCCAAATATTCGGTGCTACTCGGCGGGGTCTGGGCACTACTCAGTCTTCACAATGCAGGTAATAGGCAAAAAAATGTATATTGGGTAGAAGCATTAGCTTTACTATTTCTTATTACATTATTATTATAGTTATTTTTTATTCATATTTTTTATTATATTACCTGATCGAGCAAGTCACATAGTTGTGATGCTTTTTTTATCATTTCTACTAGCAGCAATACAACAACTAAATATGGTATCGGGTACTGTATATATACTTTGTTAGTATCTTTGTAGTAGAGGTAGATGCTTTTGTAGTAGATGTAGTAGTAGCAACAATGGTACTAGAAATGGAAGTAATAGTAGTAATAGTAGTACTGATAGTGTGGGAGTGGTATTATTATATATTTATATGGCACCATTGATTCCATAGTGCTGTACATGAGAAAGGGTTACATACAAACAAGTTAAAAATACAATAAACAAACTAACAGTGACAGACTGGTACAGAGGGGAGAGAGGACCCTGCCCTTGTGGGCTTACATTCTACAGAATAATGGGGAAGAGACAGAAGGTCGGGGTCCGGTGGCTCTGGTGATGGTGAGACGGCAGCTCCGGTGGCGGTGGGGTGGCAATTCATGTGGTGGTGAGGCGGCAGCTAGTGGTGGTGAGGCGGCAGCTCTGGTGGCGGTGGGGCGGCAGCTCCGGTGTTGGTGGGGCAGCAGCTCAGGTGGTGGTGACGTGGCACCCTGATCATTGCAGGCTGTAAGCTTTCTTAAAGGGTTTTCAGGTTCCATCTGAAGGATCCAAGTGTGGTGGATAATCGGATGTGTTGGGGCGCAGATTTCAAGAGGATGGGGGATATACGGGAGAAATCTTGGATACAATTGTGTGAGGAACGAATAAGTGTGGAGGAGAGGAGGAGGTCTTTGGAAGATCGAAGATTCCGTGAGGGAAAATAATGGGAGATTAGTTCGGAGATATAGGGAGGGACAGGTTATGGACGGCTTTGTAGGTCAGTGTTAGTAGCTTGAACTGGATTCGTTGGAGAATTGGGAGCCAATGAAGAGATTTGCAGAGGGGAGAAACAGGGAGTATCGAGGAGAGAGGTGGATTAGTCGGGCAGTAGAGTTCAGGACAGAATGGAGAGGTGCAAGAGTGTTAGCAGGGAGGCCACAGAGGAGGAGGTTGCAGTAGTCAAGACAGGAGATGATGAGGGCATGCACAAGAATTTTAGTAGATTGAGGACTGAGGAAAGGACGGATTCTGGAAATATTTTAGAGCTGCAGGCGACAGGAGGTGGTGAGAGTTTGGATGTGAGGTTTGAAGGATAAGGCAGAGTCAAGAGTTACTCCAAGGCAGCAGATTTCGGGTGCTGGAGAGAGGATGATGCCGTTTACCATAATAGATAGATCTGGTAGGGAAGATACATGGGATGGAGGAAAGATGATGAGTTCGGTTTTGCCTACATTGAGTTTTACGAAGCGGGAGGTGAACAAGGAGGATATGGCTGATAGCACACCGCGATTCTGGACAGCAGAGAGGTGACGTCCGGTATAATGGTACATTTACAAGCGGCCACAGGAAGGTAGGAACAGGCAGGCATCGGACACAATTGTGCCTGTTGCCTTGAAAAGACCACGATGTGGCTGCGTGTAATTCAGGGACTTTCCTTCCTGTGTCTTCCCTGAAGGAAGGAGTCCTGAATTACACGCCGCACATCGTGGTCTTTTCAAGGCAACAGGCACAATTGTGTCCGATGCCTGCCGGTTTCTACCTTCCTGTGGCCGCGTGTAAAGGGACCATAACAGTTATAGTAATAATAGTAGCAACAGTTGTAAAGGTGGTGATAGCAGTAGTAACAGTGATTAAAGGAGAAGTAGTAGTGGTCGTAATATCTGTTTGGGTGAAGTATGGTCTTTTTATAATTTCTACTAGCCGCAATAATATCACTAAATATGGTATCAGGTACTGTTCATATACTTTGTTAATATCTTTGTAGTAGAGATAGATGCATTTGTAGTAGATGTAGCGGTAGTAACAATTGTACAAGGAAAGGAAGTAATAGTAGTAACATAGTAATAGTAGTGTCGAAGTGGTATAACAGTTATTGTAATAGTAGTAGCAGCAGTTGCAATGGTTGAAATAATATAGTAGTAGTAATTGAAGGAGGAGTAGTAGTGTTCGTAATATCAGTGTGGTAGAGTAAGTAACAGTAGTGCAGTAGTAAAACAATAAAAGCAGCTGTAGTTGTAGAAAAGTAGTTCTGGTAGTAGCAATATCATTGCAAGAGTAGTAGAGGCAGTAGGAGTAAACGTGGAAGCACTATTGGTAGTAGTTGTTATAGTAGTATTTTAGTGGTGGTAATAGTAGTGGGAGCAATAGTAGTAATTGTATTACGGTAGTAATTGTTGTATGTACATGATTAGAGTGATGTAGTGTAGTTGGTTGTTGTAATAGTAACAACAGTGATAGAAGCAGAAGTAGCAATCGTGGTAATAGCAGTAATTATAGAAGCACTTGTTATGGTAATAGTAGTAGTAGTTGTATTTGTAGAGGTAGACATAGCAGTAGTGGTAATGCTAGTATTTGTAGTAGTTGTTGTCGTAGCAGATGCAGTAGTAGTGGAAGAAATATAGTGTAAATAGAACTATGTAGTAGTTGTAGTCGTAATGGAGACAGCAGTAGTAATTGTATTAACAAATGAAGTAGTAGTGATAACAGCAGTAGTTGTGGTAATAATAGTAGTACCAGTAGTTGTAGCTGAAGTAGTAGTAGTAATGCTATAGAATAAGTGGCTGCAGTAGTAACAGTGGTTGTAGTAAAAGTGGCAGTCGTAAGAGTTTTAGTGGTAGAGCAGATGTAGTGGTAATAACAATAATGATATTGGTGGTTGTTGTAATAGTATAAGTAGTAGTTGAAGTAGTAGCAAAAGTAATGATAGTAGCAAAGTAATTGAGTAAAGAGTAGTTAGTATTGTTGTAGTACTTGTAGTAATTGTAATAGTAATAGCAGTGGCAGTGGTGGTAATAGCAGTGGATGGAGTAGTAGTTCCAGAAGTAATAGTAGTGGTTATAGATTGTTAGTAGCAGTATATTTGGCAGTAGTGTAGATATCATTAGATATTGTGCGGATATGGTGGTAGTATGTAGAGAATAGAGTAATTTGTAGCAGTAGTAGTTGTAGTTGCGGTGGTAGTAGTTGTAGAGTATTACTAGTAGTATTGTAGTAGAGTAGTAGTTGTAGTTGGTATGTTGTAGAGTATTACTAGTAGTAATTGTAGTAGCAGTAGTAGTTGTAGATATTGTTGCAGTAGCAGCAGATTTATTGGTAGTAGTTGTAGTAGTTGTAGCAATAGATTAGTGGTTGTAGACTAGTATTAGGAAAAGCAGCAGTTTTATGTTACCTTTATTAAAAAATTATTGTTGTTGTCATTGCTATTATTAAATTGCTTCTAATAGTAATAAATAATTATATATAAGTGTTGTTTTTCTCCCACCAGGTGCACAGACTACAAATTCAACAGGTAAATGAAATGTGATAGAATTAATCCTTGTATTTTGGTGAAGCGCTATATAAATAAAATATTATTATTATTATTATTTATGCATTGAGCCCCAAACATTCCCTTTATTATATATCCTCAGTGCCACCACTAGGAGGCGCATTCTGTATGGAATGTCTGAAACACCTGACAAGGGTCTATTACCAGGACAATAGTGTTAGAGGGTCAGAGATCAGATCCTAAAGACTTGTGTCTTCTTAAAGTAAACCTGTCACCTGATTTGGGTGTGTGAAACTAAAAGCGCTCCCCTTCAGCAGCTCTTGTGCTGCTTTCTATTAAGGTGGCTATTATGCCCTGACTGCCCCTGTACACCTAGTAAATAAAAATTTTCCCCTCTATTATAATGACCTTTTTCCAGACTGATGGGTTTTATTGTAGCTCAGTCCATCCCGCCTCTCCTCGCCATCCGTCCCACCTCTCCTCGTCATTTGTCCCGCCTCCCTTCACCATCTGTCCTGCCTCTCCTCACCATCCATCCCACCTCTGCTCACCATCCATCCCACCTCTGCTCACCATCCATCCCACCTCTGCTCACCATCCATCCCACCTCTGCTCACCATCCATCCCACCTCTGCTCACCATCCATCCCACCTCTGCTCACCATCCATCCCACCTCTGCTCACCATCCATCCCACCTCTGCTCACCATCCATCCAACCTCTCCTCGCTGTCCATCCCACCTCTCTTTGTCATCCGCCCCTCCTCTCCTTCGTTATACATCCCACCTCTCCTCGTCATTCCTCCCGCCTCCCCTCACCAGCTGTCCTGCCTCTCTTCACCAAGCATCCCACGTATCTTCGCCATCCGCTCCACCTGTCCTCGCCATTCGTCCCACCTCTCCTTGCCATCTATCCCGCCTCTCCTCGCCATCTGTCCCGCCTCTTCTCGACAGGAATCCCGCCTCTCCTCGCTGTCCATCCTGCCTTCCCCCACCATTCATCCCGCTTCTCCTCACCATGCGTCCCACCTCTCCTCACCATCTGTCCCGCCTCTCCTCGCCATCTGTCCCACCTCTCCTCGCCATCTGCCCTGCCTCTCCTTGAAAAGCATCCCACCTCTCGTCGTTTCCATTCCCTCTCTTCCCTCACCATTCTTCCCGCCTCTCTATGCCATCCATCCCACCTTCCCTCACCATTCGTCCCGCCTCTCCTCGCTGTCCATCCTGCCTTCCCCCACCATTCATCCCGCTTCTCCTCACCATGCGTCCCACCTCTCCTCACCATCTGTCCCGCCTCTCCTCGCCATCTGTCCCACCTCTCCTCGCCATCTGCCCTGCCTCTCCTTGAAAAGCATCCCACCTCTCGTTGTTGTCCATCCCATCTTCCCTCACCATTCTTCCCGCCTCTCTACGCCATCCATCCCGCCTTCCCTCACCAGTCTTTCCGCCTCTCCTTGCTGTCTATCCCGCCTTCCCTCACCATTCGTCCCGCCTCTCCTCGCTGTCCATCCTGCCTTCCCCCACCATTCATCCCGCTTCTCCTCACCATGCGTCCCACCTCTCCTCACCATCTGTCCCGCCTCTCCTCGCCATCTGTCCCACCTCTCCTCGCCATCTGCCCTGCCTCTCCTTGAAAAGCATCCCACTTCTCGTTGTTGTCCATCCCATCTTCCCTCACCATTCTTCCCGCCTCTCTACGCCATCCATCCCATCTTCCCTCACCATTCTTCCCGCCTCTCTACGCCATCCATCCCACCTTCCCTCACCATTCATCCCACCTCTCCTTGCTGTCCATCCCGCCTTCCCTCACCATTCTTTCCGCCTCTCCTTGCTGTCTATCCCGCCTTCCCTCACCATTCGTCCCGCCTCTCCTCGCTGTCCATCCCACTTTCCCTCACCATTTGTCCCACCTTTCCTCATTGTCTGACAGCCTGTTCTTATGAATGTCATCCGAATCGCACACCTGCGCAGAGGTTTCTTGGGATCACACAGTCGCACTGTGCGCTTGCACAAAGACCTTAGCAATTCGTGCATGCGCAGGGTAGTTTTAGGCTCTGCCTACAGTAGGGCAGAGCACACTGCGCAGGCGCGATCCTGAGAAGCCTCTGTGCAGGTGCGCGATTTGGATGTCATCTAGAACACAGGCTGTGAAAAGATGAGGAGAGGCGGGACGGATGATGAGGAGAGGTGGGACAGACAGGAAGGAGAGGTGGAGCGGACCGAGCTACAATCAAGCCCATCGGAAATAGGTAACTATCATACAGGATGGGAAGTTATCATAAGTTATTTATTAGGTGTACAGGGGCAGACAGGGTATTACAGCCGCCTTCATAGCATGCTACAGATGGCGCTTTTAGTTTAAAACCCCAAAATCTGGTGGCAGATTCACTTTAATTTCCTCCTAATATATACTATATAGATTTATCATGTAGGTACAGAGAAGTCCGGTAACAGATTTTAATGAGCATTTTCTTTATGTTATAGTACCAGCTGTCCCTGCATGGGGAATTGCACTGTTAGTCATGCTGTCGCTCATGACTGCTTTGGTGCTGGCCAGCATCATCTGCCTAGTAAGTAAAAGATATATGAATATTCTATTGTTGCTGTTGTTTAGTTTTTTTTATCGTTTGTTTATTTTGTCATTTCAAGTTTTAAGTATTTTTTTAATATAAATTTTACTTTTAATAACATTATAACACAGAGAAGACCACATTGTGCAGAGTAATGCACAAAGACAGAATACAAGCATGTTGAGTCGTTAGGCCTGAAATATGTGAAGATACAAAATTCAAGACTGTATCAATGACGATGAAGCCGTTACTGACTACTGTCGATGGATCAGCATCAAACTTCTTTATACTATATAACTAGATCACTCCAGAGGAGTAAACGGACAAGTTTTAAGTATTTTAAGTTTTGTTGGAGCAGCGTTGATTCTAGTGGTCCCCAGGGGATAGGAGTTGTGGCAGCTTGTTGGAGCACTCCCCTCAGATGGAGCAGGCCTCTGGGGTGTAGTGAAGGTGGTGATGTAGATGATGGTGGTAGTAGTTGCAGGTGCAGGAAGGCGAATGAAGGAGTAGACAGACACAGGGGTTTGCAGTTCTTACCAGTCACCTTTACTTGCAGTTTAGTGCAGAGACAACCCAGCTGGGATACTGTATTCTCCAAGGTTGTGGCTTGGCCAGCTCACAAGTAGTCCGGGTCCACCTCGCTGAGACATGGAGCATCAGGCCTTTCCTTTCTGCCCATTACTGTCTGAAACATTGCTACTCCTTTACTTCCTGGTGTCCTAGTGGTTACTTATCCTAAAGCCAGTGACTATGGGTCCTGCGAGTGACTGCCTGCAAGTCATCTTAACCCTCTGCAGTTCCTTTGCCTTGGGAGAGTCCACCTTGGCGCCACTGCACGTGAAGTTCAGTGACCTCCGGTTTCTCGGCTGTCGAATTGGGGTCAGCACCCCTGTGCAGCCTGTTACTCTGTCTGGCCGTCCAGCCAGCTGCAGATTCGAGTCCTCAGGCCTGGAGCCGACCCTCCTGCATGGGTCCTCCCCTGCTACCTGACTGCTGACTCACTTCATCTTTCCTTGATGTTGCTCTTTCCTCTCTCTCCTTTTACTACTAACTCCTTTCTAACCCTACCCCCTAAACTCACTCCCCCTCCAGCCAGCAGATGGGGACTGCTCTATCAGGAGCCTGTTCTGTCCAGCATCTCCCTGGCCTGGACTGTCTCCCTGCTGGACCTAGTGGAAGATTGTGAGTCTTGCTCTCCCTGCCGGAACACTGTGAGTCTTCCTCACCTCCGCTGTACCAAGAGGAATACGGGGTTGAGTCTTGCTTCCCAGACATAGCTATGGTGTCCCATTTTCCCACCACACATATAGAAGGCCTGTGAGCCCTCAAGTTATCTGCCGAAAATGTGAGAAAGAATGTTAGACTCCATTCACATGAAGCGGCCAGTGGCACCAAATGACCTCTGAATGCAAAATGACGATCGCAGAAATGAAGTTTAAAAAGGAGATAAAGATGTGCAAAAATGCTTTAAATTTTTGTTTTGTTCTCAGCAGGTCAAGTTCTGTTTACTTAGGATGATGTTCTGCAGGAGCTGTGCCAGATGATCTGCCAAGAAGGCCTAAAAATCATTGCACCTGTCAAATGAGTATTTTGCTGATCCATCAGGTGATCATCAGGCTGTTTACACTGCATTATTGTGAATCACGCATTTCTTGGAGCGTTCATTCACAATAATCTCAATGTAAATGTGAAATGTAAACATTAATGCACCACTTCAGCGCTTTGGGTTTTTTTGAGTTCAGCTCTGGAGTTCTGCGTTAAATGTCAGTCCCTGCCCCTGTCTTACACTCACCTGTCGCCATCTTCATGTTTTTCTATCATTGCTCCAGTCAATGTCGGGCAATTTGGGATTTGCTGACTGCTCCAGTGTTTCATGGGCACACCATAGGTCACAAATCAATACAAGTCTATGAGAGTCTCATTCTGACTCTTATAGACTTGCATTTAGTGGTTGTGATGTAACTTCTGACTTCAAAAGTCACTGGCACAAGAAGGCTCCCAGGATCGGAATGATGCTGAAAAAGTGAGGGTAGTATACGACAAAGGGGCAGAGGAGCAGATTAGATTTTAAAAAGCAGAGTGGTGCTTTAAGCCTAGCTTCACCTGCCAATTCACAGAGAAAGCCTGTACATTCTACTTACCCAATCTATATACAGAAAGCCTGTGAGTTTTGCTTAGTTTATACATAGCTATTGTCTCTAGGTGTCACGGGGTAGTATATCAGGATAGGGAATCAGGAGGCAAGAAGATGACGTTGGGCAAAGGCGAACAGGGAAACTAGTCTGACTCTTAGACTTGGGGGTCCTGGCTCACCCTGATTCTGGAATTACCTCTGAAGGTGAGGATGTCCAGGCTGCCTCCTTTGCCCTTTGCTCCTGATCAGCACTAGGCTAAGAGCCCCTACCCCCACCCGTGAACCAGGAAAACCCAGCAGCCTTATGAAAGGGAACAGATCAGCACAGCTCAGCAGCTGCATATCTTCACTGCGTGGGTCCTAGTAGGGATGAACTCTCTCTCTCTGTGACCCTGGTGGAAGGAAGTGGAGCTACTTAAGGCTGAGGGAGTGAAGATCTGAATACTAAGACACACCCCTCCACCTCCACCTGCAGAGCTGCACACGGCAGCTTTCTGGCATTAACTCTGGATGTGCCAAAGATTTAAATCACAGCAGCAAACACATAGACTGCAAAGCAGTCAACACATTACACTAAGTCCAAATTTACCTGTCAAGAAATAGAAAAGGCCTGTGAGTCCCACTTCTCCCACCTACACAGAGGAAGTCATCTTTACTGTTCCTAAACATAAAGAAATAATAATAATTTTATTTATATAGCTCCAACATATTCCAGCACTTTACAATTCAGAGGGGACATATACAGACTATAGGAAACAATACATGTTAGAAAAAATTCAAGAACCATGAGGAGTGAGGTCCCTACACACAAAGCTTCAATCTATGAGGAAATAGGGGAGGCACAAAAGGTAAAAGGCAAAAAGTGCCGTCATATATGGTCCAGCCATCAATATAATAAATAGAGGATTCACGTAAGCTGCATGAACCGTCACCGACTGGGATTAGTTCAAGTACAGATAAAGTGCTAACATTGTGTAAAGAAAGCCTTTGAGTCTTCCTTTCATTATTCATGCATAGAGGAGCTGAGTCTTCATCCCCTATCTCCATATATAAAGAAGGCCTGTAAGTCCCGTTATGTAAGATTTTACAGTAACAGTATAGTAGTATGAATCCAGGACCAAGTACCGTAATGGGCTCCACATCTACCCCACTATTTCCCAATTAGCTTTGATTCTTGTTAGGAGCTACTTTGACTTGGAGACACAATAAGTGATAGCAATGGGATTATAGCGATTAGAGCAGTGTAATCAGTAAAGTTTTTTTGAGTGTTGATACTGCTAATTTACTTTTTATCTTTTTTTTCAGCCATTTTGGTGTAAATATACAGAAGATGATTGCCAAGAATGGAATATCCTTTTATTCTCCGCATGGCTTGTGTAGGCCCAAGCGTCCTTGCAGTATACAATGTGGGGACAAACCGGCACAGTGCCAAGATTAGTTCCAGAAGTGTAATTGTGATTGCAATATGTTCTGCTGTAATCTTGTAGTTGGGGGAACCCTTCCAATGTGATAACATTCTATTATTTATTTTCATAATTTAATCTTGTGTCCCAGATCTGTGTAATATAAATCTATTACATCAAGTCCTTCAGTGTTACTTATTTTCTGGGTGGAACCTCAGAAGGAAGTGATTTGTCTCTGCAGAATTTTTAGTTTATTGTTGATCCCTCCCTGTGCTCCATCTGCTTAACAAAAAAATAAATGGGAAAACGTCAATCTTGTTGTGTGAAAACATTAGATTAGATGAGTCTTTTTTTAATTAATTTTTTTATCAGTCTTCAGTTCGATCTGGAGCCATGGTGACTTGATGGATAAACACTCTGTAAGAAAATCGATCTTGCGCGAGCCTAGATAGGTCCACCAGGGTCTTCTCCAAGTCTAGATAGGTCCACCAGGGTCTTCTCCAAGTGTAGATAGGTCCACCAGGGTCTTCTCCAAGTGTAGATAGGTGCACCAGGGTCTTCTCCAAGTGTAGATAGGTCCACCAGGGTCTTCTCCAAGTGTAGATAGGTTCACCAGGGTCTTCTCCAAGTGTAGATAGGTCCACCAGGGTCTTCTCCAAGTGTAGATAGGTTCACCAGGGTCTTCTCCAAGTGTAGATAGGTTCACCAGGGTCTTCTCCAAGTGTAGATAGGTCCACCAGGTCTTCTCCAAGTGTAGATAGGCTCACCAGGGTCTTTTCCAAGGCTAGATAGGTCTACTAGGGTTTTCTCCAAGTCTAGATAGGTCCACCAGTGTCTTCTCCACTGTTATCTTGATAGTATCAATCCATCGAGTTGCTGGTCTTCCTCTTCTCCTTCTTCCTTCTATTCTTCTGACTGTGATGCCCTTCTCTAGTGATTTCTCTCTTTGTATGATGTGTAGACCAGTCGTAGCTTGGTGATCTTTGCTTCCAGTGACATGTCTGGCTTTATTCTTTCCAAAATTGATTTATTTGTTCCTCTGGCCATCCATGGTATTGATAACATCCTTCTCCAGCTCCACATTTCCAAGGCATTGATTCCTCTTCTTATTTCTTGTTTCTTTATCGCCGTTGAGTCTTTAAGGTATCCAAATCCACTTGGATCCAGTAATATTCCTCTTTGGGTAAGAGCTAGAAAATGGAGACAAGTTCACTTTAAGGGGATTGTCCACTATTAGGACGTTTCCTTCTGTTTCCACATGTTTACCCAAGGTAAAACAAAAAAAGCCTATACTCACCTCCCAGGGCTCATGTGACATTGTGAAATCACGCTAACCTCTCGTCCAATCACTGCTGGCTTCTCTCCCCGCCTTCGGACAAATGAGTTAATCAACAAGACGTGATGCTGCCGTTATCGCTCACTTTGTGTTGATTGGTCCTGTGTCTAAATGCGGGGAGAGAAGCCAACGATGATTGGTTGAGGGACTTGCGTGATGTCACAATGTCATGTAAGCTCCAGGAATGCAATTACCAGCACCACTGGAACTGCACCAGCACTGGAGGTGAGTATAGGCTTTTTTATTTTACCTGGGAGAAATATGTGACAACAGAAGGGGTTGTTCTAGCAGCTTCAGCTAATCTTACTGAAATACTATGTATTGAATCTACCAGTTCCTGCTACCATACCAGCTCAGCTCCGATGCATGTGTGCCCAATTGTAGATTAGTCTATCCTTTGCATCCACCATTAAGACTGCAGATTTTTTACATCGTTCTTACATTATTTTGTTAAATATTTTGAATTATTTTTGCTTTGTTAACCTTTTTATGAAACATTATATGTTGCATACAGTACATTTATATTTGTGTTATCTGCTTGCAATAAAATGTATTGAAACTCTAGGTGCATTTCTGCCAATGTTATTATTTGTTTTTAATGCACCATCGTAGCTGCGATGGGACCTTTGGAAAAAGGAAATGCAGCTCTGTTTGGCCGCATCATCTTTTCTTGAAGAATATGAAAATCTGGTCAAAGGATTGAGGAAATGATCCATGCATAGTGATGGGGCCAAGACAAAACACAAGGTTCCTCAGTCTTTGTTGGTGATTCTGATGAGAAGCCCAAATCAATTTTTTCCATGAGACCTGACTACAATTCTAAAATAAAACATATCACTTAAAGCGTAACAGCCATTTAAATTTCTATTTAATAATAATAATGTAAAACAAGTAATTTTAATAAACTTTCAAATATACTTTATAAGAGAATTCTGGTTAAAAACCATTCATAAACCTTCCACAAGGTGTCCCCACTAGACTGTGTCTGAAGCAGACATATGATCATTCTCAGTCAGATCCGTCTTCACACTGAATAAGGGACATGTAACCATATAAGGTAAAGGAAGTTTGGCCTACCCTGCTGACTACAGCTGATGAGGCAACAATGTATCAGATTGCTTCAGGCTATAGCACAGTTGCTGAGCAATGTCAGAATATCAGGATCATTGTAAACTACTCTGATCTGTCATCTGGCTCATCACAGCTCAGTCACATTCTCTGTCAATCCCTTCTCTGCTATCACATTGCACTGCTCACTATCAGTCTGCTCTCAGAAGCTGTGGAAATACACACACAAAGTGTATGCATCACAAATTAAAAATGAAATAAATAATAAAATCTTATATATATGTGTGTATATATATGTTCTATCATTTTGTGTTTACAGCTCCAATGCAGATTAATGTTTTCATTGTTACAGGCTACAAATCCTGTGTCGTCTGATCCTGCAGTCATGTGTTACTGCTTCCTTTCCCTCCACTTTTTAGTGCCTATAGATTATCCACAAAAGCAACAGAGGTTGTAGTGTAAAATGTTTGTAGTCTGTAATGGTCACAAGTGTGTTGCATCCTCATTTATCCTCTCAGGGATCTGGAATCAGGAGGACTCAGGGTTTAGTAGATTGCAGGTCCTCTGTGGAGCCTACTTGAGTATTATCTTGTATTGCAGTGGATTTACTTGCACTGTATGCTGAAGGAGTTAAGAACCCTCTCCCTTCTGGCTGAATTACTCAAAGCCTTAACCTCAGCTGCAGCATTTTATCATTACTCTACTATATTTACCTATTAACTCCATGCTGGTTATAGATCCTTTATACTGACCACTTTGAACAAGCCTGTCTCTGGAGACGCTGAGGTGTTTGTTTCAGTTGCAGCTGTGAATTTTCCTGCTGGAGAAGCCAAGACTGCTGTTGTGTTTTTTTTTCTCACAAGTTTTTCTTACTTTCCTTCTGTTATTTTATTGCAGTAACAAAACAAGTGTCTCGCTGACCTATGCATTAGTCAGGGTAAGTTCAGGGTCAGAGAGAGTCTAGGCGCGTGATGGCGCATGGGGGAAGGACCCATCTAGGAAGGTTAGGCAGTGCAGGGATCAGACTCAGGTGAGTGTTAGGAGGTGACTCCTTTTTTCTCTGCTTTCCATTGCACTTCTTCCCTTATTTTCTCTTCATGTTGTACCGCTCACCGGGTGTCCTCTCGCACCTGGCGTGACAGTAACCACAGATACATAGGTCTGTCTCCATTGATGGGAAGTTTTAAATAAAGCTATAACAAACATTTCTTTACTTTGTAAATTAATTTATTGCATCTGAACATTAAACATTGTTGCAAAATATACACTCCCAATAACTAAAAGGGATAAAATATTAGATTGTGATATCTATTGTTTCCCTACATTTAAACACAGTCCCCTGAAGTCTTCTGATATCCATTTTTTTTGAAGGTTTCGTCTTTACACGTAGGCAGGTAATGGAGCATGGGGAGGTCAGGAACTGAATGTTGTAAGATACAGAAAGGCTAAGGCCGGCTTCACACCACGATTTTTACCTGTCAGGTTCTGTCCGGTGTTTTACAGGATGCACCAGACAGAACCTGATCAGGTTTGGCCCACATGTGTCCATATGGTGGCGGATGGCAGTTATTTGCCATTCGGTTTTGTATCTGTCCGGGAGGATCCGGTTGTTTTCGTTATTTGCCCTGGACACAAAATCGCAGCTTGCAGCATTTTTTGTGTCCAAGGCCAAAAATGAACAAAACCGGATCCTCCTGGATCTGGGGCGATCCGGCGCCCATAAATGGGAATCTATGGGCGCCGGATCGCACCTGATCCGGCAAAAACAATCCGGTTCCCGGACGCCGGGTGCTGAAAGACCGGCAGCTGCTTTTAACTGAATTTCAGCACCTGGAGAGCTCCATGGCTGCAATTTCAGCACCACAGCCAGTTCCCATGCAGCTGCGGGGCTGAAATTTCAGCACTGGACAGCGCCAGCAATGAAGTTGGAAAAAAGCAGGATTGGAGGGCAGATTTGCTCTCGGTTCTGCTTGTCCGTGACTGTCAGGTTCTGTCCGGTGCACCCTGGAAAACAGCGGACAGAACCTGACAGTAAAAAATTGTGAAAAAAGGTTTCACATCAGCAAACTATGTGTTCTTTCCTGTGTTTGGGGGATAGCTGCAGGTCCTGACCAAATAGTGGGTCTAATTCCCTTAAGGATCATAGATAAGATGCTGCTAGTTGGGGTCATTAGTAGAAATGATCAGTTTCTGGGCCAATTGACTTTCACTGGAGACACAGGAACCTGCAGGGGTATCCAGTTCTTCCCATTTCCATGTTTTTTGCACTGCGTCCAAAAACGCATTTTGGAGCGATTTTGGTTTCCATTTCAAAACTGTGATCAAGCGGATCTATGGAACCTGGATCCAGCGGAATTTTGGATCTAAGTTTTTGGAATGAGCATGTCCAGAACCCAGTTTTAAATGACACCCCCACTGATGGTCATTAGAACCGGATCAAGCAAAAAAAAAAAAAAGGTACAAAATTGGATGCATCTGGATGCTCATGCACCGGTAAACGGGTCAGTGATAATACCGGTTCGGGTGCATTCAGATGCATCACATTTTACAATTCTGAGGGACTCCAGGAGGGGGCAGGTTTTACCCACATCCCCGGACTCCTAGAAACGTAGTGTGACCCTAGCCTACACAGGAGTGTTGAGCAGAATTGACACCTTTTTCTACTTTTTGGTACATCTGTTCTTCAGTCGTCATTCCTAGGCGCCTCCAGTTGCCGGCAAGACCATACGTGACGTCTTGGCCAGGAGACCACATCCATACTTTTTCCATTGAGACCTATTGCCACCATTTAGGACACATTTGTATTTCACAATGTTCCAGGACGAATGATGAATTCACATTGTGACGAATCGGCCGGACTTTGGCGGTCACATTGTGCCCACATTGCGTGATTGATCTCCATGTTATCATTAGTGGCGTGACCTGATTACTGACTTCTCACCGGCAGGAAGGTGATATATTTATTACCTATAATGATCACATTTCAGCTGAGATATGAGAATGCACTCAGCGATTGCCGAAGCTGCAGACCAATAATTATACCCGGTGTGACGCTATCCTTAATGTCATGTTTACTTGACACACAATTATTTTTGGCAATAATGGTAGCTTATGTTGGGTTATATATAATACACATCGACGAGAAAAACATCAGAAGTTGCAACTGAGAAAACAGTAAATCGGAAATCACGATGGCACCGGGACATTACAAAACCCCACAATGGATCCTGCCCGTCCTGCTGCTGCTGAGTCTCCCAATGTCAGGTAAGGAAAGATGGGATGAGCCGAGGGATGGATGGGTAGATAACAGGGATGAGAGTAGGTTCACATGTGCTCAAAATGTCTTGTAAAATTAGTTTTTAGAAAATTCCCTAGGAAAATGCAGTGAACGTAGTCCAACCTTTAATCAAATAATAAAGCTCAAGCGTGAAAAGTTTTGCAGCCGACTGAGATATTCTGCATTTCATATCTTTACGATGTTCAAGATCTCCGCTTGATAGTAAATAAGAGGCTAAAAACCTGAACAGAATGTTAGAAAGCTAAATCAAGCTAGACAACCCTTGTAACTGCTGGGACAGCAGACTAAGACACGACCTCCGCTGATACAACGTAACAAACTAGCAGCAGAGATTTTTGTTTGCTGATGAGATTTAAAGCATAACCACCGTTTTAGACTATTACCGTATATACTCGTGTATAAGCCGACCCGTGTATAAGCCGACCCCCCTACTTTTGCCCCCAAAACCTGGGAAAACCCATTGACTCATGTATAAGCCGAGGGTGGACCCCAGCACAGATATACAGCCCCAGCAGTTTGGTATACAGCAGTCTCCCCAGCAGTGTGGTATACAGCAGCCTCCCCAGCAGTGTGGTATATACAGCAGCCTCCCCAGCAGTGTGGTATATACAGCAGCCTTCCCAGCAGTGTGGTATATACAGCAGCCTCCCCAGCAGTGTGGTATATACAGCAGCCTCCCCAGCAGTGTGGTATATACAGCAGCCTTCCCAGCAGTGTGGTATATACAGCAGCCTCCCCAGCAGTGTAGTATATACTGCAGCTTCCCCAGCAGTGTGGTATATACAGGCCCCCGGTTGCAGCCACAGACCTGTAAGAGAATAGCTTTCATACTTACCCTCCTCGCTGTCATTGCGCGTCCTTGTCTCCTTCCCGCTTCTACCCGGCGTCATGTGACCGCGCACAATGACGTCATTGTGGATGCGCCGGGTAGAAGCGGGAAGGAGACGAGGGCGCGCGATGACAGCGAGGAGGGTAAGTATGAAAGCTATTCTCTTACAGGTCTGTGGCTACAACCTGGGGCCTGTATATAGCGCGGGGGGCCTGTATATACTACAGGAAAGGAGGGAGCGGGGGGCCTGTATATACTACGGGGGGGGAATCGGGGGGTCTGTATATACTATGGGGGGGTATCGGGGGGCCTGTATATACTACGGGGGGGGATCGGGGGGCCTGTATATACTACGGGGGGAGCGCAATGCAATATGCATCGCTCCCCCTGCCGCTGATGGACAGGGGGATGCAGTGAATATTGCATTGCACTAATGAGCGGCCCCACGTGACCGGGCGCTCATATTACAGCCTCCCCCTGCCTCCTCCAGTCCCTGGACACCGCCCCCCCCACACTTAGCCATATAGTGACTCGTGTATAAGCCGAGGGGGGCACTTTTCAGCACAATTTTTGTGCTGAAAAACTTGGCTTATACACGAGTATATACGGTATTTAATAATAACGTAGAGCAAGTGATTTTAATAAACTTTCAAATATACTTCATTAGAAAATTCTGGTTGGTTACCATTCATAAACCTTCCACAAGGTGTCCCCACTAGACTGTGTGTGAAGCAGACATATATTCATTGTCAGTCAGATCTGTCTTCACACTGAATACAGGACATGCAACCATATAAGGGAAAAGGGGGTGTGGCCTATACTCCTGACTGCAGCTCATGAGGAAACAGTGTATCAGATTACAGCGCAGAGCTGAGCAATGTCGGAATGTAAACTCCTCTGTTCACGCTTCTCTGATCTGTCATTTGGTTCCACACAGCTCAGTCACAATCTCTATTAACCCCCTTGTCTGCTGGCTTCCCACACTGCTCGTTATCAGCCTAATCTCAGAAGCTCTGGAAATACACACATTGCTGGCAGACGCTGGCCACTTTAACAGAAGACATAAAATGCAGCTTTTAAAAGAGCATAGAAAAATGTGAGAAAATACCTTATAACTTGAGTATAAGCCAAGTTTTTCAGCACAAAAATTGTGCTGAAAAGTGCCCCTTCGGCTTATACTCGAGTCAGTGTCAGTGTGGAGGCACTCACCAGGAGCTGGAGGAGGCAGGAGGAGGCGGGGGACGCTGCAGTAGGAGAGGGAGGTCATGTGACCCCGCTCATTAGTGTAATTAATATGCACTGCATCCCCCCGTCCATCAGCGGCGGGGGGAGCAGAGCATATTACATGACTGTCCCCTCTATCACAGTATTCTCCCCCCATGCTGCCGCTCACTATAAAATAATAAACTGATCTCACCCTCCGGTGATTCTCTCCCGGCTCCGTGTGTCCTCCCTCTGACTTCCTGCTTCTAAAGTCATGTGACCGGCACCACGGTGACGTCATCGCGGTGAGCCTCGGTCACATGATTACAAGCAGGAAGACCAGGAGAAAACGCACAGACCCTGAAGAGAATCGCTGGAAGGTGAGATCAGTTTGTTATTATTTCATAGTGAGCGGCAGCATGGGGGGCAAATACAATGTACAATGATGAGGCACTGTATATTGGGGGGGGCGCTATATACAAGTAATGGGGGGAATGTCTGCAATGATGGGGTACTGCATACCAGGGATGGGGGGACTATATACAAGTGATGGGGCTATATACCAGTAATGGGGCACTGTATCCAGTAATGAGGCTATAAACCAGTGATGGGGGTGATATATACAGTGATGGGGCTATTTACCAGTAATGGGGCGCTGTATCCAGTAATGAGGCTATAAACCAGTGATGGGGTGATATATATAGTGATGGGGCTATTTTCCAGTGATGGGGACCATAAACCAGTGATGGAGGCGCTGTATACAGTAATGGGGCTATATACCAGTGATGTGAGCTATGTACCAGTGATGAGGGCTATGTACAAGTGATGGGCGGTCTGCTTCATGTCCCACCCTAGGCTTATACTCGAGTCAATAGGTTTCCCCAGTTTTTGGGGTAAAATTAGGGGCCTCGGCTTATACTTGGGCCGGCTTATACTCGAGTATATACGGTAAGTCATATGGCACAAAAAACATTATCTTAGCTGCTATGTGACCCATCATTAACAACCAGCGCAGTGTTGGTTTTTGTATTTTTTTCAATGAAATGACATAGGCACAGTTCACATGTCCAGTAATCGTCCGTTAGATTGGATCCGGCATAATCCATTGTGTAAACACAACTTTTTTTATCCATTTTTTAAAAATTTATTTCTGCAGGATCCGTTTTTTTAACATTGGAGTCTATGGAGAACGGATCCGTTACCCCTTAGATCACGCTGTCAGACTCTGACAGCGCGATCTAAAGTGACGTGGCTGGAATTATTCCTTACCAGAATGGGTGGCCACATGATGTGATCATGGGGCCTTGATGTTTTGCCATGACAGCAAGGGATCCTGTGATGACCCTGGCAGCTGTCATGACTCACTTCCTGTGGATGCCCGGCGAGCGCCTGCACAGATATTGATCATTTCAGCCGATCACAGCTGTGGGTCATCATGGCTCTATACAGCACAAGCAACTGGGCTGTGCAGTATTGAAGTGCCCTAAGGGGGCAAGTAAAGTAAAGGAAAAGTATTTAAAAAGTTTTTAAAAATTTGAAAAATAAACTAAAAGTTCAAATATTCCCCCTTTGCCCAATTGAAAATGCAACTATTAGAGAAAAAATACACACATTAGGTATCACCATGTTCAGAAATTCCCGAACTATCAGATACAATATAAATCAATCACATGTGTAAACTGCGGAACGGAAAAAAAGCCAACACGCCAAAATTACATTTATTTGGTCACCGCCACATTGCAATAAAATGCAATAACGGGCGATCAAAACATCACATCTCTCCAAGAATGGCATCATTAGAAACGTCAACTCAAGACACAAAAAATAAGCCGTCACACAGCCCCAGATCCTGAAAAATGAGAACATACGGGGTGGGGGAAAAGGTGGCAAAAGTGCAATCTTTTTAAAAATAAATATTCTAATTTTTTATCACTTAACAGTAGAGTTTACATGTTTGGTATCTACGAAGTCGTACTGACCCAAGACATTATACCAACAGGTCAGTGTTACCATATAGTACTGACCCCAGACATCATACCGACACCCCAGTGTTACCATATAGTACTGACCCGAGACATTATACCAACAGGTCAGTGTTACCATATAGTACTGACCCCAGACATCATACGGACACCTCAGTGTTACCATATAGTACTGACCCCAGACATCATACCGACACGTCAGTGTTACCATATAGTACTGACCCGAGGCATCATACCGACACGTCAGTGTTACCATATAGTACTGACCCCAGACATCATACCGACACCTCAGTGTTACCATATAGTACTGACCCCAGACATCATACTGACACATCAGTGTTACCATATAGTACTGACCCCAGACATCATACCGACACCTCAGTGTTACCATATAGTACTGACCCAAGACATTATACCAACAGGTCAGTGTTACCATATAGTACTGACTCCAGACATTATACCAACAGGTCAGTGTTACCATATAGTACTGACCCCAGACATCATACAGACACCTCAGTGTTACCATATAGTACTGACCCCAGACATCATACCGACACGTCAGTGTTACCATATAGTACTGACCCGAGGCATCATACCGACACGTCAGTGTTACCATATAGTACTGACCCCAGACATCATACTGACACCTCAGTGTTACCATATAGTACTGACCCCAGACATCATACCGACACGTCAGTGTTACCATATAGTACTGACCCCAGACATCATACCGACACCTTAGTGTTACCATATAGTACTGACCTCAGACATCATACCGACACGTCAGTGTTACCATATAGTACTGACCCCAGACATCATACCGACACCTTAGTGTTACCATATAGTACTGACCTCAGACATCATACCGACACGTCAGTGTTACCATATACTACTGACCCCAGACATCATACCGACACATCAGTGTTACCATATAGTACTGACCCCAGACATCATACCGACACGTCAGTGTTACCATATAGTACTGACCCCAGACATCATACCAACAGGTCAGTGTTACCATATAGTACTGACCCCAGACATCATACCGACACGTCAGTGTTACCATATAGTACTGACCCCAGACATCATACCGACACGTCAGTGTTACCATATAGTACTGACCAGAGACATCATACTGACACATCAGTGTTACCATATAGTACTGACCCCAGACATCATACCGACACATCAGTGTTACCATATAGTACTGACCCGAGGCATCATACCGACACCTCAGTGTTACCATATAGTACTGACCCGAGACATCATACCGACACATGAGGGTTACCATATAGTACTGACCCGAGGCATCATACCGACACGTCAGTGTTACCATATAGTGCTGACCCCGGACATCATACCGACACGTCAGTGTTACCATATAGTACTGACCCGAGGCATCATACCGACACGTCAGTGTTACCATATAGTACTGACCCGAGACATCATACCGACATGTCAGTGTTACCATATAGCACTGACCCGAGGCATCATACCGACACGTCAGTGTTACCATATAGTACTGACCCCAGACATCATACCGACACCTTAGTGTTACCATATAGTACTGACCCCAGACATCATACCGACACGTCAGTGTTACCATATAGTACTGACCCCAGACATCATACCGACACCTTAGTGTTACCATATAGTACTGACCCCAGACATCATACCGACACGTCAGTGTTACCATATAGTACTGACCCCAGACATCATACCGACACCTTAGTGTTACCATATAGTACTGACCTCAGACATCATACCGACACGTCAGTGTTACCATATACTACTGACCCCAGACATCATACCGACACATCAGTGTTACCATATAGTACTGACCCGAGACATCATACCGACACCTTAGTGTTACCATATAGTACTGACCCCAGACATCATACTGACACGTCAGTGTTACCATATAGTACTGACCCCAGACATCATACCGACACGTCAGTGTTACCATATAGTACTGACCCCAGACATCATACCGACACCTCAGTGTTACCATATAGTACTGACCCCAGACATCATACCGACACGTCAGTGTTACCATATAGTACTGACCCGACATCATACCGACACCTCAGTGTTACCATATAGTACTGACCCCAGACATCATACCGACACGTCAGTGTTACCATATAGTACTGACCCGACATCATACCGACACCTCAGTGTTACCATATAGTACTGACCCGAGACATCATACCGACACGTCAGTGTTACCATATAGTACTGACCCCAGACATCATACCGACACCCCAGTGTTACCATATAGTACTGACCCCAGACATCATACCGACATGTCAGTGTTACCATATAGTACTGACCCCAGACATCATATCGACATGTCAGTGTTACCATATAGTACTGACCCCAGACATCATACTGACACCTCAGTGTTACCATATAGTACTGACCCGAGGCATCATACCGACACATCAGTGTTACCATATAGTACTGACCCGAGGCATCATACCGACACATCAGTGTTACCATGTAGTGAACATAATGAATAAAAAACAAAAAAAACAAACGTATAATTGCACTTTCTTTTGCAATTTCACCGCACTTGGAGTGTTTTCCCATTTTCCTGTTCACTATATGGTAAAATAAATGATTTCATTCAAAAGTACAACTCGTCCCACAAAAAACAACAACAAGCCTCATATGTCTGTACTGATGGAAAAATATAAAGTTATGGCTCTTGGAAGAAAGGGAGTAGGAAAGTGGAACATCGCCCAGAGGTGAATGGGTTAAAGATCTGGTGTAGCTATAGGGTACGGATAGGATTTATGGGAGATTACAGATGTAAAACTCCAATGTGATGTTCAGATGTAGAAAAATAAAGAATTTTAATTTAAAAAAAGTTTTATAAATTATGTAATTAAATACCGGTAATATCTTTTAATATTGTTATCTATCTATTTATTTTTCATGTGTAAAAATATGAAGATTATACAGTAAAAAAATAAATCTGTGTTTCCCGTTGTTGGACACTAGAGGGAGCAATGTTTCGCATCTTTCCAGCGAATCATTAGTAATGTTTAGTGTAACCTCCATGATGATGGCTGTAGATGTCGGAGGATTTTCTTGCTCTACACAATAGCAGACGGAGCGCACCTTGCTCCCACACCGGCACAGCTCTGTCCTGATTACAAGACCATAACGACCTTCTTATTTAAGCCTTTCAACACCAGGCGATTTTTCGTTTTCATTTTTCCCTCCCCTTCTTCCAAGAGCCATAACTTTTTAATTTTTCCATTAGTACAGACATATGGGGCTTGTTGTTGTTTTTTGCGGGACAAGTTGCACTTTTGAATGACATCATTCATTTTACCATATAAAGTAGTGACTGGAAAATGGGAAAACAAATTCCAAGTGCGGTGAAATTGCAAAAAAAGTGAAATCACACAAAGGTTTTGAGTTTTTTATTCCCCATGTTCAATATATGGTAACACTGACGTGTCGGTATGATGTCTGGGGTCAGTACTATATGGTAACACTGAGGTGTCGGTATGATGTCTGGGGTCAGTACTATATGGTAACACTGAGGTGTCAGTATGATGTCTGGGGTCAGTACTATATGGTAACACTGAGGTGTCAGTATGATGTCTGGGGTCAGTACTATATGGTAACACTGAGGTGTCGGTATGATGTCTGGGGTCAGTACTATATGGTAACACTGAGGTGTCAGTATGATGTCTGGGGTCAGTACTATATGGTAACACTGAGGTGTCAGTATGATGTCTGGGTCAGTACTATATGGTAACACTGACGTGTCGGTATGATGTCTCGGGTCATTACTATATGGTAACACTGACGTGTCGGTATGATGTCTGGGGTCAGTACTATATGGTAACACTGAGGTGTCAGTATGATGTCTCGGGTCAGTACTATATGGTAACACTGAGGTGTCGGTGTGATGTCTGGGGTCAGTACTATATGGTAACACTGAGGTGTCGGTGTGATGTCTTGGGTCAGTACTATATGGTAACACTGAGGTGTCGGTATGATGTCTGGGGTCAGTACTATATGGTAACACTGAGGTGTCGGTATGATGTCTGGGGTCAGTACTATATGGTAACACTGAGGTGTCAGTATGATGTCTGGGGTCAGTACTATATGGTAACACTGAGGTGTCGGTATGATGCCTGGGGTCAGTACTATATGGCAACACTGACGTGTCGGTATGATGTCTGGGGTCAGTACTATATGGTAACACTGAGGTGTCGGTATGATGTCTGGGGTCAGTACTGTATGGTAACACTGACGTGTCGGTATGATGTCTGGGGTCAGTACTATATGGTAACACTGAGGTGTCAGTATGATGTCTGGGGTCAGTACTATATGGTAACACTGAGGTGTCGGTATGATGCCTCGGGTCAGTACTATATGGTAACACTGACGTGTCGGTATGATGTCTCGGGTCATTACTATATGGTAACACTGACGTGTCGGTATGATGTCTGGGGTCAGTACTATATGGTAACACTGACGTGTCAGTATGATGTCTCGGGTCAGTACTATATGGTTATACTGAGGTGTCGGTGTGATGTCTGGGGTCAGTACTATATGGTAACACTGAGGTGTCGGTGTGATGTCTTGGGTCAGTACTATATGGTAACACTGACGTGTCGGTATGATGTCTGGGGTCAGTACTATATGGTAACACTGACGTGTCGGTATGATGTCTGGGGTCAGTACTATATGGTAACACTGAGGTGTCAGTATGATGTCTGGGGTCAGTACTATATGGTAACACTGACGTGTCTGTATGATGCCTCAGGTCAGTACTATATGGTAACACTGACATGTCGGTATGATGCCTGGGGTCAGTACTATATGGTAACACTGACGTGTCTGTATGATGCCTCGGGTCAGTACTATATGGTAACACTGATGTGTTGGTATGATGTCTGGGATCAGTAGTATATGGTAACACTGAGGTGTCGGTATGATGTCTGGGGTCAGTACTATATGGTAACACTGACGTGTCAGTATGATGTCTGGGGTCAGTACTATATGGTAACACTGACGTGTCTGTATGATGTCTGGGGTCAGTACTATATGGTAACACTGACGTGTCGGTATGATGTCTGGGTCAGTACTATATGGTAACACTGAGGTGTCGGTGTGATGTCTGAGGTCAGTACTATATGGCAACACTGAGGTGTCGGTATGATGTCTGGGGTCACTGCTATATGGTAACACTGACGTGTCTGTATGATGTCTGGGGTCAGTACTATATGGTAACACTGATGTGTCGGTATGATGTCTGGAGTCAGTACTATATGGTAACACTGATGTGTCGGTATGATGCCTCGGGTCAGAACTATATGGTAACACTGATGTGTCGGTATGATGTCTGGGGTCAGTACTATATGGTAACACTGACGTGTCGGTGTGATGTCTGGGGTCAGTACTATATGGTAACATTGACGTGTCAGTATGATGCCTCGGGTCAGTACTATATGGTAACACTGAGGTGTCGGTGTGATGTCTTGGGTCAGTACTATATGGTAATACTGAGGTGTCGGTATGATGTCTGGGGTCAGTACTATATGGTAACACTGACGTGTCGGTATGATGTCTGGGGTCAGTACTATAAGGTAACACTGAGGTGTCGGTATGATGTCTGGGGTCAGTACTATATGGTAACACTGACGTTTCGGTATGATGCCTCGGGTCAGTACTATATGGTAACACTGAGGTGTCGGTGTGATGTCTGGGGTCAGTACTATATGGTAACACTGAGGTGTCGGTGTGATGTCTTGGGTCAGTACTATATGGTAATACTGAGGTGTCGGTATGATGTCTGGGGTCAGTACTATATGGTAACACTGACGTGTCGGTATGATGTCTGGGGTCAGTACTATATGGTAACACTGAGGTGTCAGTATGATGTCTGGGGTCAGTACTATATGGTAACACTGACGTGTCTGTGTGATGCCTCAGGTCAGTACTATATGGTAACACTGACGTGTCGGTATGATGTCTGGGGTCAGTACTGTATGGTAACACTGACGTGTCTGTATGATGCCTCAGGTCAGTACTATATGGTAACACTGAGGTGTCGGTATGATGCCTCGGGTCAGTACTATATGGTAACACTGAGGTGTCGGTATGATGCCTCGGGTCAGTACTATATGGTAACACTGATGTGTCGGTATGATGTCTGGGATCAGTACTATATGGTAACACTGAGGTGTCGGTATGATGTCTGGGGTCAGTACTATATGGTAACACTGACGTGTCAGTATGATGTCTGGGGTCAGTACTATATGGTAAGACTGATATGTCGGTATGATGTCTCAGGTCAGCACTATATGGTAACACTGACGTGTCGGTATGATGTCTGGGGTCAGTAATATATGGTAACACTGAGGTGTCGGTATGATGCCTCGGGTCAGTACTATATGGTAACACTGACGTGTCGGTATGATGTCTCGGGTCAGTGCTATATGGTAACACTAACGTGTTGGTATGATGCCTCGGGTCATTACTATATGGTAACAATGACGTGTCGGTATGATGTCTCGGGTCAGTACTATATGGTAACACTGATGTGTCGGTATGATGTCTGGGGTCAGTACTATATGGTAACACTGAGGTGTCGGTATGTCTCAGGTCAGTACTATATGGTAACACTGACGTGTCAGTATGATGTCTGGGGTCAGTACTATATGGTAACACTAACGTGTTGGTATGATGTCTCGGGTCAGTACTATATGGTAACACTGATATGTTGGTATGATGCCTCAGGTCAGTACTATATGGTAACACTGATGTGTCGGTATGATGTCTGGGTTAGTACTATATGGTAAAACTGAGGTGTCGGTATGATGCCTCGGGTCAGTACTATATGGTAACACTGACGTGTCGGTATGATGCCTCGGGTCAGTACTATATGGTAACACTGAGGTGTCGGTATGATGTACTATATGGTAACACTGAAGTGTCGGTATGATGTCTCGGGTCAGTACTATATGGTAACAGTGACGTGTTGGTGCGATGTCTGGGATCAGTACTATATGGTAACACTGACGTGTTGGTATGATGTCTGGGGTCAGTACTATATGGTAACACTGACGTGTTGGTATGATGTCTGGGGTCAGTACTATATGGTAACACTGACGTGTTGGTATGATGTCTCGGGTCAGTACTATATGGTAACACTGAGGTGTCGGTATGATGTCTGGGGTCAGTACTATATGGTAACACTGAGGTGTCGGTATGATGTCTGGGGTCAGTACTATATGGTAACACTGAGGTGTCGGTATGATGTCTCGGGCTTGTACTATATGGTAACACTGACGTGTCGGTATGATGCCTCGGGTCAGTACTATATGGTAACACTGACGTGTCGGTATGATGTCTGGGGTCAGTACTATATGGTAACACTGAGGTGTCGGTATGATGTCTGGGGTCAGTACTATATGGTAACACTGAGGTGTCAGTATGATGCCTCAGGTCAGTACTATATGGTAACACTGACGTGTCGGTATGATGCCTCGGGTCAGTACCATATGGTAACACTGACGTGTCGCTATGATGCCTCGGGTCAGTACTATATGGCAACACTGATGTGTGCCTTGGGTCAGTACGAGTTTATAGATACCAAACATGTATACATAAGTATACTGTTATCTAAATGGTGAAAAAAAATCAGAAGTTTTTTAAAAAAAAACTTTTGTCACTATTTTCCGCGCCCCATAGCATTCTCATTTTCCGGGATCTGGGGCTAATTTCACTTCCGGTCTTCTGCAGTCGATTTCTGGAACGCAGGATCGCCGAAGATCTCATGCGAGATCGCTACGTATGACAGTTCCACAGCGATCAGAAAAAAGTGCCCATAACCTGAGCGCTCACGTCAAATCGCCAGCGATATGGAAGCCATATGGCGGCGTGTGACGGTACCTTTAGGCAACGGGCGGGCTCCATCATAAAGTCCCAGTGAGTTAACTCCCTCACTGCATAATTTATACCGGGGACGTACCCCTATATCCTTGGTCGTGAAAGGGTTAAAGAAAAAAGTGGGCCTTATTTCTGTCTTGGATTGTTTTTGTGACTTTTGCAAAGTTAAAAATACATGGGGGGGGGGGGAAATAGAGTGAAGATTTGCCACATTTTGCCACTTTTTAAAAGGTTAATGAATCCAGGCTAAAACATCCTAAATTGATAATCTACATCCATAAAGCAGGAAAATCAGTGTTCACATATAAAATAGATCTCAAAAAGGCTGCAAGTAGATTAATGAATTGTGTAAAAATTAATAAATAGGCTTAAAAATCATAAAACTGGATGAAAAAAAGCAGCCGCAAAGGTGATGATGAAATAGGGCCTGAAGATCCCATTATGAGTCACAGAGGTCTGACGGGATCCGGAGCCGCTTCTTGTATACAGAGTCCGGCGGAGCGCCCTCGTTATATTACAAATAGAAACAGTAAAGCAAGTGTGGACATAGCGTAACGCCATTCTTTGCTTTGTCCAGTCATTATATTGTCTTCTCATTTCTGTTTTTCTTTTTGTTCATTTTTACAGTGATTCTGCAGAACACAAGTAAGAACTACATAAAACATATGTAATGATGCAATGTTATAGGATGATGCTTTATGTAATGCTCAGGAGAACATATTACACTGATTCTCACTGATGTAGAATAATGGGGCACTGAAATGGCCCGTGAGGGTGGAGCAGAGGCCGCACATGTTCATCACCGCCCCACTCACCTTCTATGGGACCACTGCTGCTGGTTGAGTGCTGTACTCAACAATTTCCAGCCAGTGGAGTACCTTCAAGAACTCACGACCGTTATAATATTTTAATATATGGAATATTATAGAGTGCATTATACCATATAGAGGAGTGTAGGGTGCATTATGCTATGCGGAGGACTATGGGGGTGAATTATAATATACGGAGGCCTATGGGCGTGCATTATATTATATGGAGGACTATGGTGTGCATTATACTATATCAAAGACTAGTGGGAGTGCATTAAACTATTTGGAGGACTCTAGGGGTACATTATAATATAGGAAGGAATATGGGGAGTGCATTATACGCTATGGAGGACTATGGAGTGCATTATATTACATGGAAGTTTATGAGAAGTGCATTATACTATATGGAGGACTTTGGGGGTGCATTATAACATATGGAGGACTATGGGGGTGAATTATATTACATGGAGAACTATGAGAAGTGCATTATAATACATGGAGGACTATGGGGGTGCATTATAATATATAGAGGACTGTGGGGTGTGCATTGTATTATATGGAGGACTATAGGGGTGCATTATACTATATGGAGGAATATGGGGAGTGCATTATACTCTATGGAGGAATATTGGAGTGCATTATATTACATGGAGGTTTATGAGAAGTGCATTATACTATATGGAGGACTATGGGGTGTATTATAATATATAGAGGACTATGGGGTGTGCATTATATTATATGGAGAACTATAGAGGTGCATTATACTGTATGGGGGAATGTGGGGAGTGCATTATACTATATGGAGGACTATGGGGGTGCAATATAATAAGGACTATGGGGTGCATTAAATTACATGGAGAATTATGAGAAGTGCATTATAATATATAGAGGACTATGGGGTGCATTATAATATATCGAGGACTAAGGGGTGTGCATTATATTATATGGAGGACTATAGGGTGTGCATTATACTATATTGAGGACTATGGAGTGCCTTATACTATATGAAGGACTATGGGTGTGCATTATACTATATGGAGGACTATGGGGAGTGCATTATGGGGTAGTATGTAGGGCCAATAATAATATATGGAGGACTATGGGGAGCCATTATAATATTTGAAGTGCCATATGGGTGTTATTTTGGAGCTCTTTTCTAGGGCTCAATGTGGAGGATAGGGAATAGGTTGGGAAGATTGAGAATAAACCTTTACCCCTGTTCTCTCAAGAAAACCCCCACCTGCCACAGATCCTGTAGTCACTCATCTATACACATTAATTCTATGAACTCTTTTTGCATCTTGATCTCGTCTTTCGCCTTTTGTAAACTAATTGTGTTTTCTTGTCTTTACATTTCTTACAGCTTCAGCTGCAGGTATGTAATAAAAAATGATTAACGTCTGTATATTAATAGGAATGACTAAATTTAAATGCAAATTTGAAAATCAAAAAATGTAAATGAGGTGGAGAAATATAGTGATGAGAGGAGAAAAGTCAATTGACAAGCGACTTCATACATGTGCAATTACCGGGGGAACAGCCCATGTTCACAGAATGATCGGTTATGCTATCGGTCTGTGCTCTTAGAATGTAATGTTTCTCGGCAGCACTCTGTTTAGAATGGGACAATGTGCTGCCAAAAAAGATAATCTTTAAGGAAGCCAGAGTTTACAGATATTTGTGATGCCTAATTCTGCAGGGCGCCACATGACTGTCTCCTATGGGTACTGTGAGGTGTACCGGCAATGTACAGGACCGGTATGTTCGCACAGACAGAGATCTGATGCGATATGGAACCAGATAGTTCGCTGATACTTAAAGTACTAGGAATCTTATTTTTATGTTAAGTGCTGGTTTTATAGAATGTTCACATATGATGGGAGGGACAGAACATCCACATACCTCCCATAGGTATGTCTCATGGATATAATAAGACTCCTGATGGATTACCTGGTCTGTGATGTGAGAAAGCTCCTGCACTTCATGTGTGGTCCACATGGCAAATGTGCATGCCTGACAGTGGAGCTGGCCTCAGGTTGTTTGAAGGACACACAGCCAGGAGACTGGGTCTCTGTGATTGGGAAGGGAAGCAGTTATCCCTGGAAGGCATGAGGATTGTAGACCACGTCTGTAGAACCTTAAACTAAAGCTCTGATGGAGCAGAGCTGATAGAAGCACCTAGACCCTGCAAAAGGTAAAGACTATGATTGATATGAACATTGATGTTATTACCTTGCTTACGGATTTATCCGAAGCCTGGTGGTCGTAGCTGCCATTGAAAGGTTCTGCACTGTGTGTGTGCTATTCCTACTGAGGCATTGAGATGGACTATACTAGAGTTGGTGTCATGGTGTCTTTAATAAACCAGGTGGATGTGTTCATATAGAAAACATTGCCACGTGTTACTTGTGCGGCTTAATGAGTGTTCCCCAACACGCTCAGTAAGCGCTACCTCACAGTACATACATGGTCCCTATAATTTAATCAGGAGCACACATAAAGTCTTATAGGTCCCATTCCGAGTGGCAACGATATAATCGTACTGGATTCCTTCTGTCTCCCACGCTTTCTTCATTTAATAATAGTGTAAAACAAGCCTCTATTATTGTTTTTATTTTCTAAAATTCTTATCCGTTTACAAATGTGGTAGAAAATCTTTAGTTTTCGAAGGATTGTCATGTATACAAGGCAATATGGGAAGCTTTGGTGAATTTCCACTAAACATTTACTCATAATTCTTCTCTTTCTCCATCTAGCAAGCTTAATGACCCAGGCGGATGTTGCCATCTTGGTTTTGGTTGTCTTAATCTTTGTCATTTTAATCATCTACATGATTGCGGTAAGACTCTACAAAATTTAGGATAAGTTCTCGAGACGGTATTATAAGTCATTTGCTTATAAGGGTCTTCCAAGATTCATATATATATTTTTTATTTTTACCCTAGAGTCTAGGTGAGCTAAAAAATTACAAATTCAGGTTAACTCACCCTTCACTATTCCCTGCCGCTGCCCCCAGTCTTTAAAGAAAGTAGTCACATCACGACTCTATAGGTACCGTCACACGAGAGACGGCGCTGGAGATGTCGTCAGCGACTGGCGGAGCGCGCATGTTTTTGGCACCCCGCCAGCGTCGCCGTCCCCCATTTACATGGGGCGACACCTCCAGCGCCGCGTCGGCGATCTGACAGGCGGCATTGCCGCCGGGGTCTCTCAAAACTCCAATGGCGATGCAGGACAATGGGAGCCTATGGCTCCCATTGCCTGTCAGGTCACCGGTGGCCGTTTACATGGGGCGATGTGTGCACATCGCCCCAGATCGGCCGCCTGGTTTCAGAGCACTGCTCTGAAACCAGGCGACCAGTAAATGGCGTCTCCCTCGCCCATTCACATTAGGCGATGCAGGGGCGATGTTGGTGCCGATAGGCCACGCCCCTGCATCGCCTAATAAATCGGCGGTACCATCACCTTGTGTGACAGTACCTTATCACATGTGACCTCTGCAGGCAATCACTTAGCTCAGTGGGACAGTTGATGACAGTGATGAGTTCAAAATATTATATCTTGGAGAATTCATATAAGGGGAGATAAACAACTTGCATTCAATAACTAATAAGTTCACTACTGTACTAACAGTTTACTAGTAAGGGAGCTGGCGATTCCTTACACAACGTTAGGACTTTGAATCTTCTATTGGTATTCTGTGCGTCTTGCCCCTTTTCAAGATGGTGTCCGCTGCTTCGCTCTTGGTCATGTGATCCTCCTCTCTGCCTTTATAAACCTCGGCCTACCATCTAGCCATCTTTTAGTATTCAGTTTGAATTCCTGGCTTTCTGTTGCTTTATCAGTCTGCTCCACCTCCTGCTGATCCGCTACGGCTTCTCCAGCAATTGCAATTTGGACTCCTGCAATCACACCTGACTCCAGCTTCTCTCCTGCTTTCAACTGCCTGTGTTTAGTTCACTGACTGTTTCATTTTCTCCAAACCCTGTGTCACATACGTGTTGTGTTCCCTGCCAGCACTTACTGAACTATTGTTTATTGTGCAGATGCAGCTCTCTGGACATTCAGGACTCTTTTAAAAGCTGCACTGCACTAATAAGTATTGGGCTTGTTTTTCTGTGGATTCCCATTCCCAGGCTTCTGGGTATTTATTATTCTTGGACTGTGTTTTTCTCCATTGGTTTTAGAGACTTTCTTACTTACCTTACTGTGCTAAAACTATTTCAAAAGACTTTCAGCTGTGACCTGTTTGATGAACGTACTCATTTGCTGCACAACACGTTTTATCTGGTACTTGTGATAAATATAGACTTGTTCACCTTTAAATTTGGTCTTAGTCTGTCTGTTCCTATCTGCTAATAGATCCCTCTGTAACCTATACAGACTTCTTGTGAGTCTTGCCGGGCTCCTCAGGGGCGGGGAGTTAGAGTTACTGGCTGAAGATGTGCTTCACTTATGTACAATGGAGTTTTGTTAGAAATTTAAAAAGTAATGATGTTAATAGTTATCCTTTTCTTCCTTTCTCACAGTTCTTCGCTATAAGGAGGACGTCTCAACAACAACAACATAATTAGTCTGCAAATGTTTCATCTTCCTGTAGGTGCAAGTTTCGACTTCCATGCAATCCTACCCCAATCCACACTGGCCCATCAGATGTAACAATACCAGAAACATAACCCATAAAGCTTTAGGAAAATAAGCCAGACACCTTCAAAAGAACAGGGTCCCCTATAAAGTTTAACAAGACTTCATCTATAGGCGAGAGCAGCCAAATAATCATAAACTACAGTGGCCCCATAAGTGCCAGAGCCCCATCGGACATACGGTAAATCTCCATAAAATACCTGAAAAACCAAATAAAAGGAACGTCAGGTCCTAAATCCAGACTAAATCTGGTCCCAACTCTCCAGACTTTCTAAGACTTCATAACAATATCAGCCGGATTCGCAACGGTGACCCTCAGGAGACAAACCATCGATGATGGAGCACCAAAGCCACCAGTGACTTTTAGTTTCCTGATAATCTGGAGAAAATACAATAATCCTAATTATCAAATCAATAAAAATTCTGTAAAAGATAATAATGATTTTGTGTCATTTATGTCCTATTTCCAGATGTTTGTGTTTTAATAATCTCTCTTCTATCTTTTGGGGATGTAAGGGGAACGCTATCTCATTGTGAAGAGTGACATGCCAATGTGAAGAGACTTAAAGGGAACCTGTCACCAGTTTGGGGGTTCTAAGCCCTGCCCACCACCTTTCACATGGCTCCTGTAACCTCTTTATACCCCCAGACGTCCCCCTGAATACCTTATAAAGCGACTTTTAATGTGTCCCGCGCTGTATGCTAATTTCTGTTAAGTGTCATATGGGGGTCTGCACATTGCGGTCATCGCCGCTACATGGCAGTATTATATGTTCAATGGGGAGTATTACACAAATATTATTTTGTTACTATATGGCAGCATTATATGGTCAATGGGGAGTATTGTACAAATATGATTTTGTTACTATATGGCAGCATTATATGGTCAATGGGGAGTATTGTACAAATATTATTTTGTTACTATATGGCAGTATTATATGGTCAATAGGGAGTATTACACAAATATTATTTTGTTACTATATGGCAGTATTATATGGTCAATGGGGAGTATTATACAAATATTATTTTATTACTATATGGCAGCATTATATGGTCAATGGGGAGTATTGTACAAATATTATTTTGTTACTATATGGCAGTATTATATGGTCAATGTGGAGTATTACACAAATATTATTTTGTTACTATATGGCAGTATTATATGGTCAATGTGGAGTATTACACAAATATTATTTTGTTACTATATGGCAGCATTATATAGTCAATAGGGAGTATTACACAAATATTATTTTGTTACTATATGGCAGTATTATATGGTCAATGGGGAGTATTATACAAATATTATTTTATTACTATATGGCAGTATTATATGATCAATGGGGAATATTGTACAAATATTATTTTGCTACTACAGTATATGGCAGTATTATACAGTCAATGGAGAGTATTATACAAATTTTATTTTTTTACTATATGGCAGCATTATATGGTCAATGGGGAATATTGTACAAATATTATTTTGTTACTATATGGCAGTATTATATGGTCAATGGGGAGTATTATACAAATATTATTTTGTCACTATATTGCAGTATTATATGGTCAATGTGGAGTATTATACAAATATTATTTTGTCACTATATTGCAGTATTATATGGTCACTGGGGAGTATTATACAAATATTATTTTGTCACTATATTGCAGTATTATATGGTCAATGTGGAGTATTATACAAATATTATTTTGTCACTATATTGCAGTATTATATGGTCAATGTGGAGTATTATACAAATATTATTTTGTCACTATATTGCAGTATTATATGGTCACTGGGGAGTACTATTTCCATAAAGTATTGCATCATTTTGTAGGCGCTATATCATAGTACTATTTGTACAATGAATATTAATGTACTATATGGCTGATTTATTTTGTCACAATATGGCGATATTCAATAAGAAGTGTTATTTCAATACAAGATATAAATATTATTTTGTCACCACTTCACTACATTGTGTCGGCACTATATAATAGCACTTTTTAGACATAGTATGGAGGTATAATTACTGCATTGTATGACAATATTATATTATATTCAAAAACAATATTATATTGTCATTATTACATGTCATTATGGAGTACTATTTGGATATTGCATTGCAGCATTTTTGGGCATTTTATAATAGTGCTATTTGCTTACTGTATGGGGATATTATTAGAAATAATTTTATTATAATAATTATGAATGCACTGTATTGAAATTTTATTTTGCACTATGCAACAACAGCATTTTGTCACTAGGTGGCATTGTTAGTTGATCACTGCGGAGTACTATATCTCTACAGTATTGCAGCATTTTGTAGGTCCTATATCATAACACTATGTGTATACTATATGAGGGTATGATTAATGTATTGTATGGCGGTTTTATTTTGCCACTATACAGAAACAGTGTTTTGTCACTATATGGCGATATTATATAGGTATTGGGGGTTCTATTTGGATACTGCATGTTTTATTAGCAATATATGGTATAATCATGTGACTTTATAATAGTGCTATTTTGATAACCTCTGGAGGTTGTGTTCGGCAGTATGGCACTGACCGGAGGAATTATTTACCATTGTATATCAGGTAGAACTGTTTACTTTTTAAAATTGTCTTTTTTCTATAAAGCAGATAGAGAATATTGATTACTGGTGAATGACATGGCCCCACCTATCAAACCAAACAGTAAGAAGCCGCGCAGTCATCATCATTCCAGACGATATGAGAAAACATTATAGAGAAGTGTCAGTGTGGAAATTACCACCTAATTATTCACCCTGTATCGTCAGGAAGCAAGGAGATACCCATGAGCTGTCATTTACTCCTAATAACAGGATAATCCATGAACTGTATTTCCAAATTATTATTTTCTAAGTGACAAAAAATAATTAGGAACACGCAGAACTCACCAAGAGGTCGCAGACTATTAATTATGATGACTACTAGTGTGATGGCATGCGGCAGATTCTATATAATGCTTGGTATAAAGCATTCATTCTTGTTCTCTTACTCCATGTTATACTCGATTGGTAAACAGGCGTTTCACTTTAAGTTGAAAAAGGAGGTCAAATGAGATATTATATTGAAGACGTTGCAAGAATGGAGGTCTAATGGAGTAACCACATAGAGAAGGGAGAATCAGCTTACCCTTAACTGATAAAAACCTTAGGTGATTCTTAGTATGGATGTGTCAGAGCGGCACAATTCAATAGAAAACCTAGTGAAATGCAAAGTTCAGCTGGAAAAACCATGGGTTAAAAGGTTTTATGGCACAATAAGAGTCACACGTAGTATGAGCAACCCTACGCTTTTCGGTATTATACCTTACTTATGTTCACGTCATCAGTGAACTAATACAATTGTAATAATTGGTAAGGATTTATTCAGGAATCTATTAGCAGTGGGAGCAAAGACACACTGAGACCAAGTTTAAAGGTGAACAAGTTTGTATACTACACACGTGGCAGATAACAAACATGATGTGCAGCAAGTGAGCACACAGCAAACTGATCAGTCCTTAGAAATATTTCACACAGGGAGAAGCTGATAGACATACAGTATATGAGCACTATACACCCAGGAAGGCCAGGGAACGGAAAGTCTCAGAAAAACAAGTCCAGACCTATTGTAGTGCAGTGCAGTTTTAAGAAAGTCTCGAAGTCCAGAATGCTGCTACTGCACAATAAACAATATTAGAAGCTGCAAGTACTTGCAGAACACACAGGGCTTACATGATACAGAGCTGGCAGAACAGTTGTAGAATCAGGAACACGCAGCACAGACAGCAGGAGAGTAGCTGAAAGCAGGTGTGGTTGCTGGAGTTCAAATTGAAGTTGCTGGAGAAGCTGGAGCAGATTTGTAGGGAGTGGAGCAAACAAGAAAAGCAACAGAGAGCCAGGAATTCAAACTGAATACTCGGGCAGGGCTAGATGGTAGACAAGGGTTTATGAGGGCAGGGAAGGAGGATCACATGGCGCCATCTTAGAAAAGGGCTAAGATGCACAAAAAGGTCAATAGAAGATCCAGAGTCCGGACAACAAAGATGATTGTTCCACACAACATCATTATATTAGTTCACTGAGTAGATGAGACCAAGGATTTTGGTATGAATGGAAAAGACGTTTCATATACGGCAGACCATGAGTAGTGCCAAAATGCGTAGATTCGCTCATACTATAAGTGACTCTTGTTGCACCACTATTTTAGATTACATAATAAAAAATACTTTTTAACCTTTGTTTCTTCATGCTGGACGAAACTTTGCGACTCATGAATTCAGGAATGTTTAAAGATTTCATTTGTTTACATTTTATTCAATATTTTGGCACAATTTTAATATTCCAAAGCAAAAACTTTCTCTAATTCTAAAATAAAAATATAATAAAAATAGAATTTTGTAGAGAACTAGTAAAATATACAATGTGGAGGAGAACACATCTCGGTGGTTAGGGAAAGTTGTTCCAATCCCAATGTCAAGTCTTAAACGTGTGGGAATCTTGACCAAAATACTTGTAGACCAGCGGCTGAAAAGGGAAGAGAAAAATTGTGAGATTGAGCTGTGGTTCAATGTATTAGATCATATCTACATTTCTATCAGTGATGAGCGGGTACTGCCATGCCGGACACTCGGATAGGCTCAACTCAAGTACAAATTATGATAGAAGTTAATGGGGAGATCTTCTGGAAAAATGCTTGAGTTCCCCATTGACTTCCATTATACTCAGTACTCAAAATGAGCAGGTTGGATGCTCATATGGGCTCAACTCAAGTACCAAGTATGATGGAAGTCAAGGGGAGGTCTTCCGGAAAAATGCTTGAGTTCCCCATTGACTTCTATTATACTCAGTACTCAATACAAGCAGGTTGGATGCTCAGATGGGCTCAACTCAAATACCAAGTATGATGGAAGTTAAGGGGAGGTCTTCGGGAAAAATGCTTGAGTTCCCCATTGACTTCCATTATACTCAATACTCAAAACAAGCAGCTTAGACGCTCAGATGGGTTCAACTCAAGCACAAAGTATGATGGAAGTCAAGGGGAGATCTTCCGGAAAAATGCTTGAGTTCCCCATTGACTTCCATTATACTCAGTACTCAAAACAAGCAGCTTAGACGCTCAGATGGGCTCAACTCAAGTACCAAGTATGATGGAAGTCATTGGGGAGATCTTCTTTAAAATTCTTGAGTTCCCCATTGACTTCTATTATACTCGGTTCCTGAGTCTTGCCCATCTTCTGATTTTGAGAACCAAGCTCCCACGCATGGTAGTTCTCGCTCATCAATATTCTCCATACATCCTCTAATCATCATTTCTATGAGCGGCTGCCAAAAACATCACCATTCAACATTTGGCCATGAAAGTTACCAGTACATGGGAGAATGTTGGAGTTTTATAGAACAATGGTCACTCATTGCTTGATCCATAATAAGTTTGGGAATACATTTTGCTAAATATTTAGTATTAAGACCTAAGTATCACCAAAACCTCTCTAATTGCCCCAAAAAAGTAACTTTTGCTTCCTGGAATGGGTCCAGATTCCCATTCATAATGGCCCAGGTCAGACTCATCTGTGGTTAGTTGACCCTAGTCAGATGTTAACTGGATCATGTAATTCGAGAAAGATGGAAAAACCACATAGACTTTGGATTTGGTAAAAAAAAATGGAACAACCCAAACTTTTGCCTCAGGCCCTAATTATAATATTACCCATTATTCTTCATATATACTGTAATTTTAGGTGATAGGTATTACCACAGCCTCAGCCTGTTATCACCAATTTCGGTCTCTTAGTTCGGGAATGCCTATTATAGAATTCTGAGAATTTTGATAAAGTTATGGTGAAGGCTGAACCTCATCTACACACAATGGATCACTCAAGTCCAAATACAACCCTATAGGGCACACCGCTATGTTATTACTTTGGCTCTGGATGACACTACTACGGTACTTGGTGATTTCAGATGGACACATGCTGTTTTTACATTTTCTTACTCTTGTCATTCTGGGGTCTCCAAAAAGAGCAAAATTAGATCCAGTTCAGTACTTCATACCAACTTGTTACGGTAATCCAAATATTGGACTTACCATGCATATAAGGCAGCAGAGGAGTGAGGCCAATGTGAGGGATGTTAAGACCAAGAGTGCGATGCCCCAGCCCGGCACACCTTCATATAGAAGCAGGAAAAATATAATTGACTTCACGGTTTTATTTTTTTAATTAATATTGTTTGCTATTTTACATTTACATATATGTAGTGCTTTAAAAATGAACTAGGTTCAACTATCATTGCTGCATTGGATTTTATAGTTAATTTTAATCGATAAGATAGATCTTGGAATAATAATAATTTCCACAAATGGATGTTTAATAAAAATGTTCCTGTGCTGAGATAATCATATATATGTGCCCCTGCTATGTACTGTGTAATGGATGTGTCTGACCATACAGGGACATGGTCGGATCATACCACATCTCCTGTGCTGCGATAATCTTATATACGGTATGTGTTCCTGCTATGTACTGTGTAATGGATGTGTCTGACCATACAGGAACATGATCTGATCATACCACATCTCCTGTGCTGAGATAATCTTATATATGTGTCCCTGCTATGTACTGTGTAATAGATGTGTCTGACCATACAGGGACATAGTCTAATCATACCACATCACCTGTGCTGAGATAATCTTACGGTATATATGTGTCCCTACTATGTACTGTGTAATGGATGTGTCTGACCGTACAGGGACATGGTCTGATCATACCACATCTCCTGTGCTGAGATAATCTTATATATGTGTCCCTGCTATGTACTGTGTAATGGATGTGTCTGACCATACAGGGACATGGTCTGATCATACCACATCTCCTGTACTGAGATAATCTTATATGTGTGTCAGTGCTATGTACTGTGTAATGGATGTGTCTGACCATACAGGGACATGGTCTGATCATACCACATCTTCTGTGCTCAGATAATCTTATATATGTGTCCCTGCTATGTACTTTGTAATGGATGTGTCTGACTGTACAGGGACATGGTCGGATCATACCACATCTCCTGTGCTGCGATAATCTTATATACGGTATGTGTTCCTGCTATGTACTGTGTAATGGATGTGTCTGACCATACAGGGACATGGTCTGATCATACCACATCTCCTGTACTGAGATAATCTTATATGTGTGTCAGTGCTATGTACTGTGTAATGGATGTGTCTGACCATACAGGGACATGGTCTGATCATACCACATCTTCTGTGCTCAGATAATCTTATATATGTGTCCCTGCTATGTACTTTGTAATGGATGTGTCTGACTGTACAGGGACATGGTCTGATTATACCACATCTCCTGTGCTGAGATAATCTTATATACGTGTCCCTGCTATGTACTGTGTAATGGATGTGTCTGACCGTACAGGGACACCGATAATTCTTTTTATTGTTGATTACATCTTTTATTAATAATTCTCTCATGTGACATTAATCACATCTTTCACACTGACCTATTGATCGTTTGCTATCAGCATATCTCGTATTATGATTCTCTTATAGCTCGGATCACTTCCCAGTTTATATTTAATCTCATTATTAATGTATGCTGGTAGTTTTAGTCTATAGCGGGTTGATAGACTGTACATACCTGTAGTGGTAGTGTTTGTCTGGGCCTCTGTTGAAGAAACATATAATTAATGTATCATAATAATATATATACAACAGATATTTTCTGCTATATATGTTGCTCACAATCCAAGGTAAAGTCATTATCCCTATGAAAGCTAAAGAAATATCATTTACAACATTCTATTTGTTTTTTTTGCAAACATTTAAAAGAAAAACAGTTATTCAAATTTGAAAATAAACTTTGTATTCAGCTCAATGTGTCTCCATGGAAACAGACTACAAAGAAACGCGGCGTAGTCAGATCCTGCAGTCTCTTGTTGCTCTTCTTCATCTATTGTCAGTAAAACACTAAGAAAAGAGGCAGAAGGATTAGAGTGACTGTAGGGTCGGTCTATGTAGTGTTTGTAACATGGACATATATAGATAAACATAGGGGCTGTATACACATAACAGTTGGAGGACGCAAAATACATTTTCTAAGTTAATGAATTTATGAAAAAAATTCTATTTACGGTACACAATGATTGCAATATTACCCACAGTCACACCACCCTAACAGGAATCCTGTTATTCTGACCTGTCCACTGCAGATTGAACATGAAGAGGAAAGCCAAAACCAGGGCTTTATGGTGGGAGCCGTCGGCAGCCATCCTGGTGTCAGGGCCAGAGTTATCTTGGGTCCAGGCTGGATGAGGTTTTCTTATATAGTCTGAGCTCACACCAGCGTCACTCCTCTTTAGAACTGGGAGGACCGGTAACAAATCCATCACCTTTACAAGGGATTAATGGGGAATTTATGGCCGTATGACAGAGATTGTATACAGATTAGGTTTATTTGCGCGGATATGTCTGAAATTGCATCCCAAAATAAATAATGTGATAGTTACCGTATATACTCGCGTATAAGCCGAGTTTTTCAGCCCAAAAAATTGGGCTGAAAAGTCCCCCCCTCGGCTTATACGCGAGTCATACGGCCCCCCTCAAAGTTTGGCGCCCCCACCTCAGTTTCTGGGCCCCCCCGCATGCAGCGCTGCACATATACATTACGTGTCTAGCAGCTGTTACCCTCCGGTGGCAGATCGCGGCTCCCGGCTCCGGGCTCCATCTTCCTCTCTGTCTTCCTGGTTGTCATGTGACCGGCGCGATGACGTCATCGCGCCGGTCACATGACAACCAGGAAGACAGAGAGGAAGATGGAGCCCGGAGCCGGGAGCCGCGATCTGCCACCGGAGGGTAACAGCTGCTAGACACGTAATGTATATGTGCAGCGCTGCATGCGGGGGGGCCCAGAAACTGAGGTGGGGGCGCCAAATTATGAGGGGGGCCCTGCTGGGGCCCTGTATACTACCACTGGGGCTATATACTACCACTGGGGCTATATACTACCACTGGGGCTATATACTACCACTGGGGCTGTATATACTACCACTGGGGCTGTATATACTACCACTGGGGCTGTATATACCTCTGGGGCCCTGTATACTACCACTGGGGCTATATACTACCACTGGGGCTGTATACTACTACTGGGGCTATATACTACCACTGGGGCTGTATATATACTACCACTGGGGCTATATACTACCACTGGGGCTGTATATACTACTGGGGCTGCGTGTATACTACCACTGGGGCTGCTGCTGTATACTACCACTGGGGCTGCTGCTGTATACTACCACTAGGGCTGCTGCTGTATACTACCACTGGGGCTGCTGTATATACCTCTGGGGCTGCTGTATACTACCACTGGGGCTGCTGCTGTATATACCACTGGGGCTGCTGCTGTAACACTGCTGGGGCCTGTATATACCACTGGGGAGGCTGCTGTATACCACACTGCTGGGGGCTGTATACCTGTGCTGGGGTCCACCCTCGGCTTATACACGAGTCAATAAATTTTCCCAGGTTTTGGGGGCAAAAGTAGGGGGGTCGGCTTATACACGGGTCGGCTTATACACGAGTATATACGGTATATGAATTGTCAACTCTGTTATCTTATTCAGCGCCCCCTGCTGGTTCAGGCCCTGCCCCAAGTGAAGCCTTCAGATAAAGCTTTGTATACAATCCTGGTGCAGAAATCATCTCTAAGAATTCAGTGCAGCAGGTATATCAACCTTGTATTAACCCAGATTAGTTATTGCAGCGACTGATTCCAGAAATATGAAAACAACTCTGCGTCTAATACTTTTTTACCAAACATACTGGATCCATTGGGACATTCCCACATTTGGGAAGCTGTCCCACAAGGATCGGGGTGTATCCTTTGGACAATAATACTGTTGAACATAATGGGGAAGCAGAGAGCCATAAGCTCCCTGCTCCACCATCCTCCTCTATGTATCTTGTGCATTGTCTGAGGCTCGGTGCAGGAGGCAATATGGCATCATTAGAAGGTGCCTGCTGAGCCGAGCCTCACACAGCACAGAGGTGCAAAGGTTTGCCTTGCTTATCATGAGAAATAGGGCTCCGACAACATTTTTTTCAGCCCATGACTAGGGCTTTTGTGGTATCATAATTTGTAAGGGGGCAACTTTAATGAATGAGAGGCACTGTAGGGGAATCACAGAGTAAGAGGGACGTGAACATATGTGAGGGTGCACTGTTAAGACATCATAATATATGAGAGACAATTTGGGGATATCAAATGGTCAGAGAATCATAATGTGTGAGGGGAATATTGGGGGCATCATAATCTGGTCTGGATTGTGGGTACACCATACTATGTAGGGGCAATGTGGGGGCATTATATTGTGTAGGGTGTGATGGTGGGGTTACACGTTGCGATATCGTCCCGATATCGCATACAACGCCACGGGAGCGCGCATTTTGGGAGCACTTTTCCCGATATCGCATCGCCGGTTTACACGCTGCGATATCGGGAAACAACGTCCCTCCGATGTGTACGCCCACCAACCCAGTAACGACCATTTACCATGGGAGTTAATGGGTGAGGTGCGAGTACGCATCGGAGTTGGGCTGTCACACGCAGCGATGCTGGTACAACGGCCTTGCGATATCGGCGAGTTACTCCGATATCGTTTTGGCATCGTTCCAGCATCGCGTTGGATGCTAAAACAATACAACGCGCACCCAATATCGGCTCCAACTCGCGACCCACGTGACTTTTTGTCGGAGTTGGGTCGGAGTTGGACGCCGATATCGCGGCGTGTAAACCAACCATGAGTGTGACTGTGTGTGTCTGTATGACTGTGTCAGTGTTACTGTCTTGAGTGAGACTTTGTGTGTGTATGTGTGAGTGTGACTGTGTGAATGTGACTGTGTGAGAGTGTGGCTTTATGTGTGTGTGATTGTGAGCGTAACTGTGTGTGTATGAGTGTGACTGTATTTGAGTGCTACTGTGTGTGGGGCAGTGTATGTGTGACTGTGGCTAGGGTCACACTTAAAAATAGAATTGCGTTCACCGCATCCAGATCCGGATGCAGTGAACGCAATTGCGGTCCCACACATTTTTCATCAAAAATGTGTGGAGGGAACCGCAATCCGGTAACCGGATCGCTCAGGATGTGTAATCCTGAGCAATCCGGTTACCGTATAGTTTGCTCATCCCTGCTGCCGCAGGGATGAGCAAACTGTTATATGTGTTTTAAAAGATGAAATTTTATTATTAAATGTGGCTATACTGTCTCTAGGGGTGCCCACCCCCCATAGAGACATACCACCCACTCAGGTGGCCATATAATGAATTAATATCTTATGTACAGTAGCCAGCTTCTGTCGGCTGCTGTACATTTTTATGAATGAAGCCGCCGGCTCCTCTGAGAGCAGCGTTCATACTATACCTATTGTAGGTATAGTATGTGCACTGTCCGAGGTCCTGAAGGCTTATACAGTAAGATCTATGGGCAGCTGAAGCCCTGTCTGTATGCAACACGACTGGCCTCCTTGCTTTCTATGGTCTCTAGTGTCTCCTCCTGCACGGTCCACGGGTTACCCTCTCTGATCACTGCGGTGTAATTCCACACTATGGTCTCTGGCTCCCTTTTGCTGGGTACACAGGGGGACCGGGTGACTAAAGTCTACACGGTGTGCCGGGGTTCTCTGCAGTCCTGGAGTAATCCTGCAGGTGTGGACCCCCGTAGTCCGGTAAGTTTGGGGCAAACTTCCACTAGTTCCTCTGCTCCCTTGGCTAAGCTCCTTGCCTTCTGTCCCCACTCCTAGGCTTGCTGGACGGCAGAAGGGCCACTCTGGGTCACTGGTTCGGGCCTAACCGCGGCACTGAGCACTAGGACGTCTTCGCAGCTCGCCTAGCGTCTGCACACTCTGACTAACTCCTCCCCCAGCAGCAGTATTTATAGGAGATCTTACCTAAAGTCAGTTAGTCTAGCTCCCCCTACTGTTCCGGGATGGAAGGTGCTGCATGTTGTAGGTACCTGCTGTGGAAACCCAGCTGTGCAGTAGGGAAGGCTGTGGCTACCTGCGTGGGCAGGGCACCACATATACCACCCTCAGCACACATTTCACCACACATACACCAACCTCAGCACATAAAAGTCGAAACACAAAAGTCGTCACTCAAAACTTGCAACGCACAAAATTCGCCACATGCAAAACTAGGCTCACGCAAAACTCGCCACACGTGCAATACTCGCTTCATGGAAATCTCGCCACACGCAAAACTTGCACACGCGGAAAAATCGCCACATGCACAAATGTTGCAACACATGCAAAGGTTGCCTCACACAAAACGTGCACATACTCAAAACGCACCACACATAAAACTCGCCATGCGCAAAACTTGCTGCACACAACCTGCTACACTAACCTGCCACATGCAACTCGACACACAAAAAGGTGCTACACGCATGTCGCCACACAAAAATCATCTCACAAAAGTTGCTACACGCAACTCAACACACACAACTTGACACATGAGACTCGCCCTAAAACACACACAAGTCTGGGATTATCCTTCAAAAATATATGGTAAATCTAATTAATAAGCAGCAAAACTACAAGAACAACAAATGTACCATATAGGAAATATGGCAGTTGTCAGTCACATGAGCTGTCTATTATGTGTATGTGTGAGCTAATATATACTGTCAGGGGGGAGGGGCTTCCTGTTGGCTGGGGATTTATCAGGCTGCCAATAGCAACCAATCACAGCTCAGCTTCTATTTTGCTACTGTTAATCTGAGCTTTGATTGGTTAATATAGGCAACAAAGGACATTCTCAGTATAGCAATGCTTCTAATATAATAAAAGCTGTCAAGATATATTGTGCCAGGGATGTGGTGAGCGCTGGGAGGCCGGCGCAGAAGGAACAAGATTTCTTAGTAATGACCAGAAATACATATCTTTATAACTTCTCAGAATCCTCTATGGAATCTACAGGAGCATCTCAATGAATTAGGGAGGATGAAGGGTTAAAAACCGTCCATAAAATATCAAAGGGAGAATATAATGTTGATTTATTAGTTAATGCGTTTCAGGGCTCCCTGGCCCCTTCCTTTATTGTTTAGGGGAGCAGGGTGGTGTGGGTTGGGGGGGCGTTCTTTTAGTGAGTGGGTGTGGGTTAGTAATTTTTGTGTGGGGAGGGTGGGTTTGGGGGACAGGCTTTTTTTGGGAGCGGGTTTGGAGGGGTGCGGGTGAAGGAGGGTGAGGGGGCAGCATTCTTTGGGGGGTGCGGGTTTGGGGAAGGTGTCGGGGGCAGGTTTGAGGAGAGGGAAAGTTTCAGAGTGGTAAGGGACGAGTTGGGAGGTTGATGAAGCGGGTTGGGGGGCAGGTTTGATGCGTATAGTGAACATACATACACACAGACATACACTCAGCTTATAAATAAAAACAGTTAGTTACTATGCCTGGGCAACGCCGGGCTCTACAGCTAGTTTGTAATAAATGTGGTTTGCTATGAATCAATTCACTCATCTCTAGTGATAGCTTAGATAGATACAGGGGCGTAACTACAATACGTGCAGGGGTTGCGATCGCACCTGGGCCCTGCAGCCTAGGGGGGCCCCAGAATTGACTTTGGCCTATAGAAAAAGACTAATGCTATTAAAGATTTGCAATAAATGGGGACCCCATTGGAGCTTTTGCATCGGGGCCATGAGATTCAAGTTACCCCACTGGATACTTGAATTTCATGGGCCCTGATGCAAAAGCTCCGATAGATAGATAGATAGATAGATAGATAGATGATAGATAGATAGATAGATAGATAGATAGATAGATAGATAGATAGATGCTAGATAGATAGATAGATAGATAGATAGATAGATAGATAGATAGATAGATAGAGCCTTTAATGAGAATAGATGCAGCACCTCCATTATATCGGTGCAGATCTTCCCAGGTAAAGATCCGTCCTTCAAATATAGCAGAAGAATGTGATCTGGATCCATAGAGCGTTTTTACTCTCGTGTTTCGATATCATCTTAGATATAAACAATTGCTCTTAATATGATCCAGTAATTAGCAGATGTTGTTGATATTACAAGAACTTATGTTAATATTCTACACAATTGTGATGTGTCTCCAGTGTGAGCCCGGCCCTGGCCTCCGGGCGCTCCACCCTCGGTGAATGAGCTGCCGCAGACGGTAGCACGAGTTCTGTCTGACAGCGGAAAAATACTAAGTAGCTGCAGACAGAATATTAAGGGTCTGAAGTGCAAAGTGTAACACAAAGCCCCAATACAAAAACTATAACTGGGTCCCCAACTATTGCAGATGCCCCAAATGGAGAAGAAACCTTCTAGACCCTCTCCTTCTCCAGTGCCAAGATAGCCCACCAGGCCTAGTCAAGCGAGTCCACCATTACTACCATATGAGGAAAATAAGAAGAATAATCAAGTTGACACTGATTTTTTATACTTTTAAACTTTTTTATTACATATGTAAAGGCATCCCATATTATATATATAATTTATATTAGATCCGGAGCGCTCTGTAGGGTCGGGGGGTTACAGGTCCTGTTGTGTCTCTTGAGGTTGTCGATCAAGTTTACTTTCCAAAGGAGATTCCAGTCTGGCAGCCGTCATCGCGGCCCTTACACATACCGGTGCACAGGGGCTAAAAAGCAAAAAAAATACAGAATTACAATTAGCTCGTAGCATCGGAGGACAACTAAGCTGGAGAATGGACATAGCGAAGCGTTAGGGACGTCTCTTGTTAATAGGCCAGGAGTAGTATGGCACCAATACTGATGGTCCAGGATTGGGTACAAAATGCATTTGGGTAAGCTGGAATTTAAAGAGAGATTGATGAGCTATGATTGGATTGGTGGGGGTATGACACCCCCACGATCATGATCATCTGGGGTTCCGCTGGCGGCGCACCCAACAAGCAACAATTTTGCCAAAAAGAGAAGCAACAATCGATTTCAGGTTCAGTCCTTTTACGTTGAATACTTACCGCAAGGCAGCAACTGCAGAGAAGGGAGGCCAGAAGGATGGCCAACATAACAATGACAGCGATAGCCCACCCAGGAGTACCTGCAGAGGGGTAATAGAGGATCAATAGGGGTTTAGAAGGGCAAATAATTATCACTATTTAAAGACCTATCAACCTTGGATTGAAAAATAACTAAACCTTTCTCATGCCTGTTACCCTCCATTGTATACTTATAGAATACCTTATCCTGATATATTAGTAAAATGGCAACAATCTACAAATTACAGGGGTGGCTCCATATGGACACATATAACATAAACAACTCCCGGCAGAGTATCTCAAAATTATATGTAAAGATGGACATCTCGTGCCACACATCTCTGGAGATGTCAAACCTTGAGAAAAGAGGTAAGGAGGGACTTGTGTATGGAGATGTTTGGAAGAACTTCTATACAATATAGTATGATGAATACGTTGTAGCTCATGTTATACATACCAGTATAAGTACAATTCTGTGCCTCTGCAAAAGAAAAATAAGCAGATATTATAGGTTTGTTTGGAGAGTGGATGTAAACACTAATTGTAGAAATCCCATATGTATGAATATATGCATATGGTGGACATGTGAGGCTTGGAAACCTTCTGTTACCTAGAGCTTCTGGAGGAGCTCCCAATCTGGTAGACTTGACCAATATATTATCTATATATGATCCTATTTCTACAGATTTCCATGAATTGAGGAAACATCTCATGCCAGCTATTTACTGAGACTTCATTTGAATCGAAACTTAGGTAGATAGTAGAATCAGTGGTGGCTTTCAAGTTGACCAACCCTCTCTAGAATCACTGGACATCCATCATCTACTGAACTTCCTTTCGTTTCGTTCAAGATGACTATATCTGGTAACTAAAATTTGCAGAACTTCCTCAATCAATAGACATGTAACAAATGATTGTCATAATCCCATCATTCTAATATTCGGAGGTGTCTCCGCTCATGGACCTTCAAGGATGATATCTTATTTCATGTCTCCACAACATGTCAGAAGATATAGAATTTTGAACACAGACTCTTCATCTCAATTCCACGTAAGGTGACTTGACCAAAAGATGGAGAACATTAAAATGTTTAAGAAAATTATGGTTGTTAAGATGTTTTACAATTTTCTCAAACATTTGTCATTTTTTTGAGGTACGTAGATGATTTGCATCTTGTTGGACTTCCCCGCAACTAATCCCAATATAGTTTTTAAGTTTGGACATAGACATAAGTCCATCGAGTTCAACCTGTAGCCTAAAACGATGTGTCAAGTCCTAAATTTTGGGAGACTTCCTGAGTTTTGCCTAACATATCTCTCTCGAACACAATACATTGTCCCTTGTCCCTATAGCTGAATATTTCGGAAGAGTAATACAGAAGATAACACATAGTGGGTGACTTGCTTCTCTAAACTATCTTCCATAAGTTCCTCTAGTGACATATAGGATCTCAACCTTTGTATTGTGAGTCTGGTAAAAGTTGACTGCTCATACAAGTCACTTACCTGCCACTTGTATACTGAGGGCGGCACACAGAGCCAAAACCAAGAGTCCAGACTTTCCCATGACACGTTCAGCTGCCATTGTTCTTTCTTGGTTCCTTAAGGAGACAGGTAGTGTCTTCAAGATGATTCCCAAAGTTGTGATGCCTTTTCTCCGGCAACATCCACTTTTTATACTCTACTCCTGTATATGACACATGGCCAATCTGTGTGTACCCAGTGCATTCCCAATTATATGAGTGTAGAGAATATCACTGGATAATTGTAGACTATAGCCGGCTGGCATCTTATTTTAGGTTTTATTGCTCCAGCTGCTCCATTCTTCTTAGAGCAATCATTTTACAACAGAGGTCAAGTCAATTGTTTCAGTTACATTAGATGATTTATGAGGTGTTCACATATTTTCTGATTCATAGAACCTGATAACACGATGACCCTTTTTAATCCTATATCAAGCCCCGTAATATTTTGACTTGTCCCAGATCTACTGATCTTATTTGTTATTCTTGCAGTTTAATTAAATATTGTTTTATAGAACTCGTAAAAGTAACAGTAAATTCACTGGCTCAGGGTCTTGAAGTGATATTCTACAGTAGAGTACAGGGACATTTCTCTCTATAGATGACCAATGCATAGAGTTGGATGATTAGTTATTGATGTGTCTGCATACATTTGGGCGCAAGAATGGGCTCAGTGTCTTCGTACGATCTTCATGTAATGATGAGAATTGGACTTTCTAGAGATCAGGGTGGTCCTGAGGATGGACTCATGGTGGACCTGGGATGGATTTGTGTTTGGTCTGGGGATTGAGATTCGATGGTGATCCTGAGGGAGATCGGAGATGGTTTGGGGTGGGAGATCGTGGTGGTTGAGGATGGAGATCGGGTGGCTGGGGATGGAGATCGTGTGGTGGGGTGAGATCTGGTGTCCTGGGAGATGGTAGAGATTGGTGGTGGTCCTGGGATTGAGATTGGTAGTGATCCTGGGGATGGAGATTGGTGGTAGTCCTAGGAATGGAGATCTGTGGTGGTCCTGGGGATGGAGATTGGTGGTGTCCTAGGAATGGAGATCAGTGGTGGTCCTGTGGATGGAGATCGGTGGTGGTCCTGGGAATGGAGATCGGTGGTGGTTCTGGGGATGAGATCGGTGGTGGTCCTGGAATGGAGATCGGTGGTGGTTCTGGGGATGGAGATCGGTGGTGGTCCTGGGAATGGAGATCGGTGGTGGTTCTGGGGATAGAGATCGGTGGTGGTCCTGGGAATGGAGATTGGTGGAGGTCCTGGGGATGGAGATCGATGGTGGTCCTGGGAATGGAGATCGGTGGTGGTCCTGAGGATTGAGATCAGTACTTTTCCTGGGGATGGAGATCGGTGGTGTTCCGGGGGATGGAGCCTCAAGTAATAAAACATTAATCTCCTATCCTGTGAATAGATATTAAATGTCTTGTTATCAAACAACAACTTTAACCATTAAAAGGGATGTTTTTGAAATTTCCAAGAGCAGACGTGAAACTTAAAGGGAAAATTAGAAGAAAAGATTGATGTCAGCTCACCACTAGTAACTCGTACATAATGGCACGTCTCTTCAACTCGGACTAGCCTTGGCAGGGCTGATAAAAAGAAGCAACAGAAAGGACACACGGCAATAAGACAGGAAGCCAAGAAAAAATTCATATTTTATTCTTGACAATTAAAAATTGAGCAATTAGACAGTTACAGCCAGAAACCACTAAAAAAAAAAACAAATGGAGCATTACGGCTCATGCCTTAATGATGGTAACCTTTGCCAGGCATTCTTTCTATTGCTTCATTTAAAGGGAAAACTAACTGAATGTCACCCAAACCATGAAAAGCATGAATCAGAGCCATACTGAAAGTTGCAGCCAGGTATATCTTTCTCCAAAATGCAATGATTTTTCAGAGAAAAGATAGTTGGAAGAGCTGTAGGTAGAGACCAGACTAGCATTGCGTCTGTCTGGCTTCTTCCAGCACCGCTTCAGTTGATTGACAGGTCTCTCCCTGTGTACCGCATGATAAGCTGATGTCATAGGAAAAATTATGTTTTCTCTGTGACTTCTCTGAAATCTTGGAGCATTTCAGAGAAAAATATACCTGGCTGAGATTATGACAAAAGTTGGAAAAGTTTCGAGTCAATGTATAGAATCAGTATAGGAGGTGGTTTCCAGGGCGATACACGGATACAAGAAAAGCTCTGCTCGTAGCTATTAACAAAGGCAACAAGAAAAAAATATCCAGCAACAATGTCCTTTAAATTTTCTTAGAAAAAGTTAAAAGTCCATTTTATTTAGGCATACTAAAAAGCAGAAATACTAGACATGAGTCAACCATTACATGTTTCGAACAGCATCTTGGTTCACAATAAGACTAAGAACCAAAATGCTGTTCGAAACATGTAATGGTTGACTCATGTCTGGCATTTCTGATTTTTAATACGCCTAAATAAAATGGACTTTTAACTTTTTCTAAGAAAATTTAAAGGATGTTGTTTCTGGATTTTTTTTACTTGTTGCCCTGGCTGAGATTGTGTAGCCAACCTCTAAATCATAATGGCTGAGGTTTTGGCATCATAAATCAAGTGACCGGTTCCCTTTAAAATGAAAAACGTGTAGTGACATCAGAGGCTTATTTGAGCAAGTAGCCATGGCCTTGAGTGAAGAGGCAAAAGGAAGGGCAAGAAGAAGGATGGAGTAAAGAAGAGGTGCGGAAGACTGGATGGCAGACTGTGGGGTAACTCACAGATGAGCGGTCAGGTGAGTGGTTTAATCAATTTTTTTAACCATTTGCCTGGCCTTCTAAGGTTCCAAAACATGATAGATAGATAGATAGATAGATAGATAGATAGATAGATAGATAGATAGATAGATAAGAAGAATAAAGGGAAGGCGAGACTCCAAAAATGATGACAAAATTGACCTTTATTAGCGGTGTGGCGGTGTGGCGACTTTCTAAGAACCTTTTTTCAGCCTGAAAAAGGTTCTTGAGAATCGAAACGTTGCCAAACCACATGGGCTAATAATGGCCCACTTTTTCTTCGTGTTAAGTGTGTCGCCTTTCTTTTATTTTGTGTATATGTTTGCAATGGGATTATAGTAAGATTGACTACCATATTGGTTATTGTGTTACTCCAACACTATACCACTCTCGCCATGTGCTCCTCGTGTCATATGTCACACATTGTTTATAGGATTTCTATCATCTCCATATTACTTTTTTACAAGCATTCCTTGATATATTTAGCCGAAGCTTTTCTGCTCTGTCATTACATATTTTTTCTATTCATTTCATTATGACTCATTTTATTACCAAAAATTCTGGCACCTACCTGGGGTATGGTAAGTCAATGTTTCAGAAATCGTAGACTTAGAAAGGCAACAGCTTCTACCCAAAAGCTAAACAAACCATGTGATTATAAAGAGCGGGAATAGACTCTCAAGAAATGGAAAACACGTATCGTCCAAGCATTTAGAGGTGATTTTTCTAATCCTACAATGGTAACATGTCCACAATGTTTCTGGTGTTTTTCAAGTCCAGTAGGAAAACTATGAATAAAACACCATATACAATAAAAAACACATGAAAATACCAGAAAAACAAGACAAACAAAAAAAGCATTGTTTGTAGAGTATCTACAGTTGTGGCCAAAAGTGTTGACACCCCTGCAATTCTGTCAGATAATCCTCAGTTTCTTCCTGAAAATGTTTGCAATCACAAATTCTTTGGTATTATTATCTTCATTTAATTTGTCTTCAATGAAAAAACACAAAAGAGGATGAAGCAAAAAGCAAAACATTGATCATTTCTCACAAAACTCCAAAAATGGGCCAGACAAAAGTATTGGCACCCACAGCCTAATACTTGGTTGCACAACCTTTAGCCAAAACAACTGCGATCACCCGCTTCCGGTAACCATCAATGAGTTTCTTACAATGCTCTGCTGGAATTTTAGACCATTCTTCTTTGGCAAACTGCTCCAGGTCCCTGATATTTGAAGGCTGCCTTCTCCAAACTGCCATTGTTAGATCTCTCCACAGGTGATCTATGGGATTCAGGTCTGGACTCATTGCTGCCACCTTAGAAGTCTCCAGTGCTTTCTCTCAAACCATTTTCTAGTGCTTTTTGAAGTGTGTTTTGGGTCATTGTCCTGCTGGAAGACCCATGACCTCTGAGGGAGACCCGCTTTCTCACACTGGGCCCTACATTATGCTGCACAATGTGTTGGTAGTCTTCAGACTTCATAATGCCATGCACACGGTCAACCAGTCCAGTGCCAGAGGCAGCAAAGCAACCACAAAACATCAGGGAACCTCCGCCATGTCTGACTGTAGGGACAGTGTTCTTTTCTTTGAATGCCTCTTTTTTTCTCCTATAAACTCTATGTTGATGCCTTTGCCCATAAAGCTCTACTTCTGTCTCATCTGACCAGAAAACATTCTTCCAAAACGTTGTAGGCTTTCTCAGGTAAGTTTTGGCAAACTCCAGCCTGGCTTTTTTATATCTCGGGGTAAGAAGTGGGGTCTTCCTGGGTCTCCTACCATACAGTCCCTTTTCATTCAGACGCCGACAGATAGTACGGGTTGACACTGTTGTACCCTTGGACTGCAGGGCAGCTTGAACTTGTTTGGATGTTAGTCGAGGTTCTTTATCCACCATCCGCACAATCTTGCGTTGAAATCTCTCGTCAATTTTTCTTTTCCGTCCACATCTAGGGAGGTTAGCCACAGTGCCATGGGCTTTACACTTCTTGATGACACCGCGCACGGTAGACACAGGAACATTCAGGTCTTTGGAGATGGACTTGTAGCCTTGAGATTGCTCATGCTTCCTCACAATTTGGTTTCTCAAGTCCTCAGACAGTTCTTTGGTCTTCTTTCTTTTCTCCATGCTCAATGTGGTACACACAAGGACACAGGACAGAGGTTGAGTCAACTTTAATCCATGTCAACTGGCTGCAGGTGTGATTTAGTTATTGCCAACACCTGTTAGGTGCCACAGGTAAGTTACAGGTGCTGTTAATTACACAAATTAGAGAAGCATCACATGATTTTTCTAACAGTGCCAATACTTTTGTCTACCCCCTTTTTTATGTTTGGTGTGGAATTATATCCAATTTGGCTTTAGGACAATTTTTTTGTGTTTTTTCATTGAAGGCAAATTAAATGAAGATAATAATACCAAAGAATTTGTGATTGCAATCATTTTCAGGAAGAAACTGAGTATTATCTGACAGATTTGCAGGGGTGTCAATACTTTTGGCCACAATTGTATATCAAGATGTATCCCATGCACACTCCACATTTTGTGCTTCGTTGGCACAACCCTCTATACGGTTGTAAAACTGCAACCAATTCCGACAAATCCAAGGCACCGATTTCTCCTCCACGAAAATAAACTTTATTGATCCTAGCATTCACAACAAAGAATTGTAAAAAAAAAAACACCATCCACCCTTCTATTGGTTTGATAAAGGTTCTGTGTGCCCGAAACGTTGCACTTTACAATTTTTTACTGTGTATGCCGGGATCAATAAAGTTTTTTGTGGAGTAGAAATCTTTGGTGCCTTGGATCTTATCGGAATTGGTACCAGAATAGTTGTTTCATAACATTTTTGGCTCTTGCTCTATATTCGGATTACCATGTTGCTATTTTCACCTCTAGGCCTTCTACTTAGCTCTGACAAAGGTCTACATGACTAGTTGATGCTGCACAGGATATAGTAAACGTTGTGAACGGTTGCTCTGCCCTCATCTCTGGTCAGCGTACTCTCGTTGATTTCACACTAGTTTTTTTCTGTCGTGCGCCTGTATCCGGTAATATTCTGATGCTTCTTGATCAGGCATAACTCCCTATACTTAACATGGTGCTGCAGGGACATCAGGTGGCATCAAGTTTTTGACGGATGCAGACGAGTGCGTCGTTTTGTGCTCACCCTCGGACGCATCATGTTGTATTTTTGCAGCGTTTGAGAAATCCTGATGAGTCTGGATGCGACAAAAGGACGCATTGAACATAACGAGGCCACATAAGGCCGTTGGTGACTGCGGCCAGGCCGGATAAGTATATCTCACTGAGCATGCCTGGAGTGGTTTCAGCATGGCCAGAATAATTCTAGCATGCCTGGATTTTTCTGTCTTGCTTTCTCTTTCTCTCTCTCTCTCTCTCTCTCTCCGGACCGACGACACAGCAAATTCATAGTAAAAATGTTATTTCTATAGCAAAACGCAGGGACAGATAGCCTTACAGTAGTGGTAGCCAATGCCCAGAGATGTGAGTGTGCCCAATATAGCCACTCATCATCTCCACACAATTTGCTCTGCTTCCTCTCTTATCTCTATTCCTAAGCAAAGGGGCAGCAAGCCCTTTACAAAAAGATGATCTATTTGCCTTTCATATGAGGATGTAGGGCCTCATAGTAGAAAAATTAGAACATGCTTTAGGCCTCTGTTCAATAACCAAAGCTCTATAGTAGGGTTTGGTAGTTTTCTAGGAGCTGTCAGGATTCTGAATATTTTGATCACCTTTTGGGCATTCTTGCCCTCTTCCAAGATGATGTCCTTTGCGCCATGTGCCTTTTGTCTTCCTGCCTTTATAAACTCCACCCCAGCCTCTAGTCATGTCTAGAGTATTCTGCCTGGTTCCCTGCTCCTAGTGGCTTCTCAAGTTCTCTGTTTACTTCTACAAATCCTGTGTGAATCTTCAGATTTCTGCTCTTCAGAGGATCTGCTACGTACACCTGTTGCCAGCATCTCTAATGCTTCTTTCTGCTAATACTGCTCCCTCTGCATTGGCTTTTACCTCACCTGCCATTCAGTTTAGGTAGAGTAAATGAACCACATTTCTGTCTGTTAGAGGGACAATACTCCTGTATGTCAGAAGGGCAATACTCCTGTGTGTTAGAGGGGCAATACTCCTGTATGTCAGAAGGGCAATACTCCTGTGTGTTAGAGGGGCAATACTCCTGTGTATTAGAGGGACAATACTCCTGTGTGTTAGAGGGACAATACTCCTGTGTGTTAGAGGGACAATACTCCTGTGTGTTAGAGGGCAATACTCCTGTGTGTCCGAGGGACAATACTCCTGTGTATTAGAGGACAATACACCTGTGTGTTAGAGAGACAAACACCTGTGTGTTAGAGGGGCAATACTCCTGTGTGTTAGAGGATAATTCTCATGTGTGTCAAAAGGGCAATACTTCTGTGTGTTAGAGGGGCAATACTCCTGTATGTCAGAAGGGCAATACTCCTGTGTGTTAGAGGGGCAATACTCCTGTGTATTAGAGGGGCAATACTCCTGTGTATTAGAGGGACAATACTCCTGTGTGTTAGAGGGCAATACTCCTGTGTGTTAGAGGAGCAATACTCCTGTGTGTCCGAGGGACAATACTCCTGTGTATTAGAGGACAATACACCTGTGTGTTAGAGAGACAAACACCTGTGTGTTAGAGGGGCAATACTCCTGTGGGTTAGAGGATAATTCTCATGTGTGTCAAAAGGGCAATACTTCTGTGTGTTAGAGAGGCAATACTCCCGTGTGTCAGAAGGACAATATGTCTGTGTATTAGAGGGTCAGGGTCAATACTCATGTGTGATAGAGGAGTCATACTCCTGTGTGTTAGAGAGGTGATACCCTTCTGTTTTAGTGGGCAATTCTCCTGTTTGTTAGAGGGGCAATTTTCCTGTTTGTTGGATGGCAATATTCACGTGTGTTAGAGGAGCAATACTCCTGTTTGTTAAAGGGGCAATACTCCTGTGTGTTAGAGGGGCAATACACCTGTGCTTTAGAGAAGCAATAGATCTGTGTGTTAGAGGGGCAATACTCTTGTGTGTTAGAGGGGTAATACTCCAGTGTGTTAGAGGGGCAATACTCCTGTGTGTTAGAGCATCAACACTCCTGTGTGTTAGAAGGGCAGTACTCTTGTGTGTTAGTAGGATATACTCCTGTCCTAGAGGGACAATACTCTTGTGTGTTAGTGGGATATACTCCTGTCCTAGAGGGACAATACTCTTGTGTGTTAGAGGGTCAATAATTTGAGTGTCAGAAGGGCACTACTCCTGTTTTTTTATAGGGCAAAACTCCTGTGTGTTAGACGGGCAATACTTTTGTGTGTTACAGCAGCAATACTGATGTGTGTTAGAAGTGCACACTGTGTATTAGAAGTGCAATGCTCCTGTGTGGTAGAGGATAAAAACTCCTGTGTGTTAGCGGGCAATACTACTGTGTGTTAGAGGGCAATACTCCTTTGTGTCAGAAGAGCATTACTCCTGTGTGTTAGAGTGGCAATACTCGTGTGTTAGAGGACAATATGCCTGTGTGTTAGAGAGACAATACTCCTGTGTGTTAGAGGGGCAATACTTCTGTGTATTAAAGGGACAATACTCCTTTGTGTTGTGGGGGCAATACTCCTGTGTGTTAGTGGGGCAATACTCCAGTGTAATAAAGGGACAATACTCCCGTGTGTTATGGGGGCAATACTCTTGTGTGTTAGAGGGCAATACTCCTGAGTGTTAGAGAGACAAACACCTGTGTGTTAGAGAGGCAATACTCCTTTGTGTTAGTGGGATAATACTCCTGTGTTAGAGGGACTATACACCTTTGTTAGAGGGACAATACTCCTGTATGTTAGAGGGCAATACTCTGTGTGTTACAGGTACAATACTCCTGTGTATTAGAGTGCAATACTCCACTGTGTTAGAGGGCAATACTCCTGTGCTAGAGGGACAATACTCCCATGTGTGTTAGAGGGACAATACTCCTGTGCTAGAGGGACAATACTCCCATGTGTGTTAGAGGGACAAAACTCCTGTGTATTAGAGTGCAATACTCCACTGTGTTAGAGGGCAATACTCCTGTGTGTTAGTGGGATAATACTCCTGTGTTAGAGGGACTATACACCTTTGTTAGAGGGACAATACTCCTGTATGTTAGAGGGCAATACTCTGTGTGTTACAGGTACAATACTCCTGTGTATTAGAGTGCAATACTCCACTGTGTTAGAGGGCAATACTCCTGAGTGTTAGAGGGACAATACTCCTGTGCTAGAGGGACAATACTCCCGTGTGTTAGAGGGACAATACTCCTGTGTATTAGAGTGCAATACTCCACTGTGTTAGAGGGCAATACTCCTGTGTGTTAGAGGGACAATACTCCTGTGCTAGAGGGACAATACTCCCATGTGTTAAAGGGACAATACTCCCTGTGTATTAGAGCGCAATACTCCTGAGTGTTAGAGTGCAATACTCGTGTGTGTTAGAGGGACAATACTCCTGTGCTAGAGGTACAATACTCCTGAGTGTTAGAGGGACAATACTCCTATGCTAGAGGGACAATACTCCTGAGTGTTAGAGTGCAATACTCGTGTGTGTTAGAGGGCAATACTCCTGTGTGTTAGAGGGACAATACTCCTGTGCTAGAGGGACAATACTCCTGTGTGTTAGAGGGACAATACTCCTGTGCTAGAGGGACAATACTCCCGTGTGTTAGAGGGACAATACTCCCTGTGTATTAGAGCGCAATACTCCTGAGTGTTAGAGTGCAATACTCGTGTGTGTTAGAGGGTAATACTCCTGTGTGTTAGAGGGACAATACTCTTGTGTTATACGGACTATACACCTGTGTTAGAGGGACAATACTCCTGTATGTTATAGGACAATACTCCTGTGTGTTAGAGGTCAATACTGCTGTGTGTTAGAGGGACAATACTGTTAGAAAGCAATACTCCTGTGTGTTAGAGGGACAATCCTCCTGTGTGTTAGAGGGATAATACTCCTGTGTGTTAGAGCGCAATATTCCTGTGTGTTAGAGGGACAATACTCCTGTGTGCTAGAGGGACAATACTCCTGTGTATTAGAGCACAATATTCCTGTGCGTTAGAGGGCAATACTCCTGTGCGTTAGAGGGACAATACTCCTGTGTGTTAGAGGGACAATACTCCTGTGCTAGAGGGACAATACTCCTGTGTTAGAGGGCAATACTCCTGTGTTAGAGAAGCAGTACTCCTGTGTTAGAGAAGCAGTACTCCTGTGTCATCAGCCCCCATTCTGTGTTTTCAGAGAAGGTTGAGACCTAACCACCACTAGGGCTTATAGTATTACAATCCACCTACAGGTGTGTTTTTAGGATGTGAGAGGAAACCAGAGTAGTTAGAGGAGACACAACTAATAATTGCGGTGACATGCAAATTCCATGAAGATGTTGGCCTTGCTAGATCTGAACCTTTAATCTGAATTCCCAGTGGTTACTATAGTCAACAATGATGATTATTATCTGAGTTGTTTTTTAAATTAAAACTTTTTAATTTTCTGTATAAATTAAAAAAAATGTAGAATTGGTAAAGAAAATGAACTAATTTATGTTTTTATCTATGAAATAAAAATTAAGACATTATACCAAAAGTGGAAAAAAATGCAAAAAAAGATGAAATGTTTGCTTTATAGGTTTTTTATTAGGGAGCCTTCACATACATAAATAATAATTGTGCTTTTTACACATCTTCAGCATTAACCTCAGTAATACCAAGGTACATGCGCTGAAAAATAGTGGAAATCCAATGATGAAATACAAATTCTAGACGTTCTGTACTTGGAGTCCAGGATTCAAGTCATTGACCCTATTTCCCAATGCAGCAGCTATTCTGGCATCCATCACCTCCTTTCTTGCACATGAAGGGCTGAAAGGGAAAAAAATTGTTTTTATTGAAAAAAAAATGACATTGAGATTCTGAAAATACTTAAAAAGTACTAGAATTTGAAGCAGATAACAATAGACAAAAGCAATAGAAATCAATGGTGGCCTTGTGGACTGGACTGTAGGAAGACCAATGGATGACTTATATCAACTACCGTAGTTTGTGATGGTCAAAAAAAGAAGGCGGTGGAAGACTGTAGTTTTAAAATAGAAAATGTAGAGAAAGATCCAGTTCTATATGAGGGATCTATCTATTTACAGTAATTTACTTACCACAATGCCGCAACTGCACAACATTCCAAGCAAAAGAAGAGCCACCATTACAACAATTGCAATACCATATCCTGGCACATCTAAAGGAAGAAGAGATGGAATGTAAACATAGAAAATATATAGCAGAATGGCAATTACTTTTTAAATGATAGACTGAGCTGTGTTTTCCATCCTAGAGCCACCACTAGGGGGAGCTCCCGAGTTTGCTGCATACTGTTTTATTGAATTTAATGTAAAAACAGTCTTCAGTTAGCTCTAAAGCTCCCAGACCATAGTGGCTTGTACTCACTATGGATCTAGGGCAGGGGTGGGGAAGTCCAGGTCTTGAGCGCCACCAACAGGTCATGTTTTCAGGATTTCCTTTGCATTGCATAGTATTGGAATCATAACCGGGCATGTGATTATATTATAACCTGTACAATACTAAGGAAATCCTGAAAACATGACCTGTTGGCGGCCTCAAGGACTGGAAATTCCCCACCCCTGGTCTAGGGCATGTTTCTAAACTCTCCGAAAAGAAAATGTTGCCTAAGACAACCTCTATTTCTATCCGAAAAAAATGTTCCTAAGACAACCTCTTTTTATTATTCTTCTAAAATGACAGAATCTCATTAGCCAAATTAATTTCTAATCCCCCATCTATATCTACATAGGATCGTGAATTGGGTTGTTCCTGTATACTTACAGTCATAGCTGATGGTACAATTCTGCGCCTCTGTAGAAAGAGAAGAAAATATATAGTTAAGAAAGTACAAACTCTGATTCCATAATGTTCTTATTAATACATAAATTTATATTTTGGACTCAAATTGGCTCATTTGCATTACAAGAAGGGACATAATTGCCTTTACGGTCAACAACGGAATTTCTTTAATTTCTTAACATGAATAAGTATTTTTGAAATAATCAAAATCGCCTATTATACAATAATTTAAGTAATTTATACACATTATTTAAATATAAATATACTTTAAAATTTCAGTTTTAAGTTTGGAAAATTTTAAAGGGAAACTTGCTTAATTACTTTAAAATATTCAACTTTTAGATATTTAAATAAAACTTTTATCACAAAATCACATATTTAATTCGACTTTTGGCTTCAGTTCTTCAGTCCTAAGGACTAATGAAGTTCAATTTAAAATGTATAATTTTCAATGGAAGCCACTTTAAATAAAATAAGCAAGGAAATAAATCTTAGAAAATCTTTCTGTCGGTCTCATTGAAGATCTTGAACCTGACCGGTAGTTGTTCAGTCCTAAGGACTAATGAAGTTCAATTTATTATGTATTAATCTATAATTTAACATGGAAGTTACTTTAAATAAAATAAGCAAGGAAACATATCATAGAAAACCTTTCTGTCGATCTCATGGCCAATCTTGAGTCTAGCCAGTAGACTTCGAGAAAGCCATGAAAAACTTACCAGCACTGTGTAGACTCAGGATTGCAAAAATGGCAAGAGTCAAGAAGGTTGTCTTGGTCATGGACTTTTGAGCTGCCATGTTGATTTCAATGTCGAGTTGGATAGCTTGTTAGCACAAGAGGTGACTGTGAAGTTTCTGATGCTCCTTGTCTCGGTTCTCCCTCTTTATATACTGCACCAGGACCTGATCATGACATAATGTTATACTATGTGCATCCAAGACATTCCCAAATGTATGAGTGACTGAATAAAGATAGAATAATTATAGACCTCAGACAACAGGCATCTTTTTATTGAGTTTTTTTATTATCAAGAATATCAACTATGGCTCTTTCTACTCTAAACTATTCCAAATATAGGTCAACAATTAGTTTAATTGCCAACGTGTACATTTCAACTAACGGAGTAATTAAACATGTGCACAGAGCCACAAAAGGAGATTGTATTTTCTTTTGAATCTTACAATCTAATTTATAAATTGGATAGGTTTGTTTATTTGATCAGTTTTAAGCTGATAAGAAAAAAGACATCATGTTTAAAGGGGGTTTCTAGAAATCGAAAATGTTAAGATATATTATTTAAAACTGGAAGGAGATGTGAAGCGCACATAGGGTCTTACCCTGATAGATAGTGAAAGAGATAGGCTAGGGTCACACTTCAGTTTGCAATCCAGTTACAGGATCCAGTTTTTCATCCTGAAAACCTGATCAGGTACCTGACCCATAGACTCCAATGTTAACAATTGTTTGTCAAAGTGCAATCTGTCCACTGGATCCAGTTTTTGAGAAGTCAGGTTGTAATAGGGTCTGCAACATTTTTTGGCCTTTAGCAAAACCTGATCAGCTTTTTAACATGGGACCCTATGGGAACCTGATCCAGTACTGATGGTACATATAGGTACCATCAGGTACCTGATCAGTACCTGATCCGGTAAAAATGCCTCCAATAGACAAGGGGAAAAAACTGGATCCAGTAATGCATCCAATTATGGATGCAGGCTCCCAAGTGTGACCCTAGCCATAATCAAAGAGACGCTCACCTGATTAGGTTGCGTGAGACACAACTACTGCAAAGACATCGTCGGCTGCTGTAAATAGAACCCAAGGGTAGTCAGATTTTATAATGATTAATAGACAGGGTTACCGGTTTTTGCACTGCCAGGCACACTCAAGAAATCCAAAGAACGTCCAAGAATCAAAAGCAGATACATTCTTTATTTATTGACGCTGTGTTACATGGAATTTCATCCACTTCATCAGGATTGTCCATAGAAAAGTCCTTAGTCATAGCTAGCTATGACTGACGACGTTTTAGTTCCGAAACGCATAAGGCATGCCTACGGGGTTCGGATATTTGTTTTTCGATGTTTGTCTATGAAGATTTAATAAAGTTTACATTTCTTTTATGGAAGTTTTATCAACTTTTATGACTGCTGACAGAAGGGGAAGGTACCCCACTGTGTAGTAATGTAGCTTGGGCTGCAAGTGCAGGGACAAAATAAGTATAAGTAATTTGTATAACATAACTAACTGGCTAACTTCCTTGAGTTTTTTCCACTAGTTTAATTTTGAATCCTCTATTCCCCAAACACATGCATTGTAATTTGAGGGAAAACATTGGTGTAACCATAGCTTGTGCTTTGACCTCCTATTTTTTATAAATAAGTTGTACGTTTTGTTATATTTTTTCTTTCTTGCGTTTTTTGTTTTGTTTATGTAACAATTTTATTACAATAGCCTTAAAGTCTTAAACCAAACCCTATCATCAACCCTAGCCATAATGTTATCCTAAATCATAGCCTTAACCCTAGGTCTAACCGAATGCCTATCCTTAGCCCTAAGTCTAACGCTAGCCTTAACACTAGGAATAAGCCTAACCCTAGCTGTAACTCTACATTAATTTTGACCCAGTTAGGGTTAGAATACATGTAAAAATGTGAAACTAGCTCTTAGTAATGAATAAAGACAGTATTGAATCCTGTTCACTGCACTGGTCATAATTTAGTAATGTCTTTATTCATTAGCTGACCATGTCCCATCATGTGGGTTGCTGCGTACGTAGAGGGTTGTCGTCCAAATTAGTTGGCTGCTGTACTTTGCATCAACAGCAACTGTGAAGCTCCTTATAACTGAGTTTTGTCATTAGGATAATTCTTATGCAGGACGCAGCAGCCATTGACAAACCCATCTTGGCTGCTGCACTCTGTATAAGCAGTATTGGGCAGGCACTCACTGCACTACCCTAAAAAGAAGTGGAACTTGCAGGTGCTGATCATTTTGCAGCAAGTTTGCACATAGTTTTGCTATGGGGCCTTTTGGAACAGTTCCTGCAGCCCTTTCATGCAGCCCCCCTCCACACCTCTGCTGCTGTGACTAATGAGGGGAAGTTAGGAAGGCTCTAACAATGAACTCTATGGGATGGTAATACTGCAACTATTAGAAATGGAGGAACTGCTTCTTTAAAAGAGTGACCCTACAACGGATACTTTTTAGGGAACAATCCCATGGAGGACACCATGCTGGCTGCTCTTGGAGAACAGCTTGACTATTGTAGGGTGGGCACACTTAACCCTTATGTTTATTTATCAACCATTTACAAAGAATAAGATAGGATCAATGAGGTTCAACATGATCACAACTTTCCAGCAAGGTCAGCTTATCATAGAGGTTCAGCCGGCACTAAACACCGAGTCGTCAGTCGAGGTTCCGGTAAAAAATGTTAACAAAGTTTTATCAACAATGCTATATTAGCTTTATTGTATCAGGCTGGGCAACAGTTGCAGTTACATTGATGTTCTTGCCAATGCCGAAAGACTTGTTTGGATCTCTTCATATTGTTGGTGTACTATTATAGATTTTATTGATGTTTGCATCACAGCCTTGATAGCTCTTTGACAATGATGTGGATGACTCAAACCTGGAATATCTGCTCCCAGTGGATGCCTTCTATGCTTTTAGATTATTATTGTATTTATTTGATTTTCTGTGAAAGAAAAAAAAAAATGAACAAGAGGTGGTGAAAATGTGTAGATCGGGGCAGACATGGAGATCATGAGGCTTGATAGCAAAAGTCCTAATTATTACCTGAGCCCCTAACTACCCCAAAAATATTTGGCAGGGTAGGAGTGGTCATATACATTAATTATGCCAAAACTGAATCCTTTAGTGTTGTCCCCCACTATGATACCTCATTCATGGCCTTTAAAGAGTGTGGTGTACCACATATAATTGAATTCTTCTCCACAATTTCAAATTACAGGTCTCCCAGATACACAGTATGATGACCCCAGAGAGCCCCCAGCAATGTATGATGCCCACAGAGTGACCCCAGGACAGTATAATGCCCTCAGAGTGACCCAGCATAAGTTGATGCCCTCAGAGTTCCCCAGACACAGTATGATGACCCACAGAGTGACCCCAGCAAAGTATGATCCCACAGAGTGATCCCCAGCAAAGTATGATGCCCTCAGAGTGACCCCAGCAAAGTTGATGCCCTCAGAGTGACCCCGCAAAGTGTGATGCCCTCAGAGTGCCCCAGCAAAGTGTTGATGCCCTCAGAGTGATCCGCAAAGTGTGATGCCCACAGAGTGACCCTGGCAAAGTATGATGCCCACAGAGTGACCCAGCAAAGTGTGATGCCCTCAGAGTGACCCTGGCAACGTGTGATGCCCTCGGAGTGACCCCCTACACATTACGATGTTGCCACAGTGATTCCAAACAGGGCATATTCTGAAACCCCAACAGCCCCAACACAACGTAATGCACCTAAAGTGCCCCTAGGTCAGAATGATATTCACATAGTAACCCCCCCAAAAAAGTATGATGAGTCCCAGAGTCCAAAATACAGTATGATGGCCCCAAACAGTATGATAGCTCCCATAGCATGATGCCTCTAAAATGCCCCCCCCCCAGTTTGGGTGTTCCCATAGTTCCCCCATAAACAGTATGATGACTCCCACAGTCTACCACATACAATATGTCAAATTGGCCCCCTTACAGTGTGATAATCCCCATAGCATTATGCCACTAAATGGCCCTCCATAAATTATGATGTTCTCATAGCTCCCACACACAGTAATGATGTACCTCCCTACCAGCACAAAGACTACACAGCTATCATTGCCCTCACTGCACCCCACACACAGTATGATGGTCCCACAGCCCTTCCATACAGTACAAAAACTTCACACAGTATGATGTCCCCTAAACCTCTTACACAGTCTGATGGCTCCCATAGCTCACATTCAGTATAATGGCCATCAAGCCACCTACTCGTATGATGGCCCCAGGCATCCCTAATTTATGGAACCTGTAAAACCAGCCAGGTAAGCATTGGAGTAAGTCTCACCTCCATGACTTATGAGGACATATGACCATTGTAGAGAATATCCCTCTCTAGGGATCACCACTCTTATCATCAGAATGGAGAGTCATGATATGAATGGCATTTGCTCTAAAGTCTTGTCCAGACTTTGGTTTGGGCTAATTTGGTGGCTAATTGGCTGATTGGTCCTCCTTTTTCAATAGGCTTATAGCAACCTCGGATACCTTTTTTTTACTTAAATGTGTTTATAAAAAAAAAAACTTTAGTTCCACAGCCTCTATGTGCCATGAAAAAAATCATAAATCCATGATATCTCTCTAAAGGGACATCCATCCAACCACGAAAACACTGAAAACATGGGAACAATTACAAATGGCCAGTGAGAAAAATAATCAAATAAAGAGTAGAGAAGACAAATAATTAAAACTGGTAAGTAGGACAGCGAGTCTGAATTTTGTGTACATAAGAGTGGAGAAAATAGCCCATTAACAGAAACCAACTGTTCACTTCAAAGCAGATCGTAGCCACTCTGGCACCAGCATACAGTTATAAATATTGGAGTGTTCATAGGTCTTACAGTTATGGGAAATACATCTTTGTTGCTGTGATCACCAGATGACGAAGATTGACAATTTTTTCATAATTGTGAGGCTTGCGCATCATCCCAAATTAATATTTGCCAATTAGATGATACTAGCCAAGTCATGTTTACTATCTATGAACAGATAAAATCATGATAGGAAAGATGACAGTAATATCTCCCACTTGGGATCTTCAGAGCGGAGATATCCTGTAAACTGGGATTTCACAATTTTATGAAGAATAGCGCACATCCCACAAACAGCCCCCCCGTGAGGTCACCAGAATGGAGGTGACTGGTGTTCATAAAAAGGTTAGCAACATATTTTTGCATTGTCCAATGCCAGGAGGATACATTTCTAGTAGCATTTTTTCTCGATATATGGAGGACTATGTGGGGCCCATTATAAATATGGAGGACTATGTGGGGATTCATTATAGAATTTGGAGGGCTATGTGGGGGCCATTAAACTATATGTGTAATGCACGCAGAATGGCGAGCGTCTCAGGAGTCGACCCAGTGGAACCACAGGGGGAAACCCGGGCTTACCTGATGAGGAAGGTGCTTGATTAATTGTCTACCGGGAGATGTCAGGTGCCGCTCCCAGGGCATATCCGGGTGTGTGGCAACTGAGTGGAGCTGGGTGACAGCAGGACAGGTGAGCAAACATGGGAATGGATGGGTACTAGAGTTCAGACAGGGCTGGCACAGAAACAAATGGACACACGAGGATATCAGGGTGAGGAAGTCAGGCAGAGGTCATCTAGCACTGGCAAAGGTAAAAGTCATCAGGCATGGAAATTAGGCAGACATCATCAGGCTCAGGCTTTTGGGTTTTCATTGGCTATAAGCCATAATCATCAACATTTACAACATTAACAGAATAAACACTTGAAATAGATAACTCTTGTGTAATGACTTTATATAATAATGTGTTCACTTTATGTATTGAATTACTGAAATAAATTACCTTTTTGATGATATTCTAATTCATTGAGATGAAGCTGTAACTATGTATAACAGGGGTCTCAAACTCAGCTGGGTTGGTGGGCCGCACATAGAAAAAATTGATATCATCTTGTAGTAATGTCCCCATCCTGGACTTCATGTTGTAGTAATGTCCCCATCCTGGTACTCCTCTTGTAGTAATGTCCCACTGTCTCTTCTTGTAGTAATGTCCCATCCTGGTCCTCCTCTTGTAGTAATGTCCCCATCCTGTCTCATCATGTAGTAATGTCCTCCTGTCCCATCTTGTAGTAATGTCCCCATCCTAGTCCTCATCATGTAGTAATGTCCCCTTCCTGGTCCTCCTCTTGTATAATGTCCCCACCCTGGTCCTCTTCTTGTAGTAATGTCCCACCCTGGTCCTCTTCTTGTAGTAATGTCCCCATCCTGGTCCTCTCTTGTAGTAATGTCCCATCCTGGTCCTCATCATGTAGTAATGTCCCATCCTGGTCCATCTTGTAGTAATGTCCCATCCTAGTCTCACATGTAGTAATGTCCCCTCCTGTCCTCTCTTGTAGTAATGTCCCCACCTGGTCCTCTTCTTGTAGTAATGTCCCCACCTGGTCCTCTTCTTGTAGTAATGTCCCCACCCTAGTCCTCTTCTTGAAGTAATGTTCCTCCCTTGTCCTTATGTGTAGTAATGCCCCATCCTGGTCCCCAACCTATATTAATGTCCCCTTATCCTGGTCCTCATTATGTAGTAATGTTCTACCTGGTCGCCTTGTAGTAATACCCTTTCCTGGTCTCCTTCTTGTAGTAATGCCCATCCTGTTCCCCATCGTATATTAATGTCCCCCATCCTGGTCCTCATCTTGTAGTAATGTCCCCATTTTTTAGTAATGTTCCCTCGCTTGTCATCCTGTAGTAATGTCCCCCATATTGACGCCATTTTGTAGTGATGTCCCCACATTCTGATCCGCTTTTGCGGTGATGTCCCCACAACCTGGTCTCTGTTCTTTTTGTTCTCTATCACACATACACACACACTCACATATACACACTCACACATATACACACACATGTACACACTCACACACATAAAAACTGACATCACACATTCAACTACACTCAACATACACACACACTACACACTCACACATACTCACACATAACACTCAACATACACACACACATATACACACTCACACAAATTCACACATGCACACACTCACACTCAACATATACACACACATATCACACATATACAATACACTCCCACACATATACACACACTCACACATACACTCTACAACACACTCAGACATTCACACACTCAAATCACATACACACTCAGGCATATTCACACAACATAATACAATACACACACTCAGACATATTCACACACAAACACATACACACTCATACATATAACACACACTCTCAGACATTCACACAACACATACACACTCACACATATACACACACTCAGACATATTCTCACACACACTCACATACATATACATACACTCAGACATATTCACACAAACACATAAACACACTCACACATACACTCAGAGATTCACACATACACTCAGAGATTCACACACACACTCAGACATTCACACATGCACACTTACACATACTCACACACATATACACACTCACTTATACACTCACACATTTACACACACTCACACTCAGACATTCACACACATGCATACTCACACACATATACACATTGGCACTCACATACATATACACATACTCACACATATACACACTTACACATATACACACTCACTTAGACAATTCACACATACTCAAACACACATAGACACACTCACACATATACACATACACACTCACATACATATACACTCAAACAGTATACACACACTCAGACATATTCACACACACACACTCACACACATACATATACACAAACTCACACATCCACACACACTCAGACATACTCACACACTCTGCTGTAACTCTCACTCACACACACCTTAACGATGTCCTGGTCCATTGTACAGGGGGCTACCGCAGTACCCCTTTATTGTGACTTCCGGGTCCGCTCAAACAAGCTCTAAATCCCTCGCTCCTGTTCAGCTATAAAAGCAGCGGACCAATCAGAAGCTTGTAGCTGACGTCGGTGTATGATGTCAGCTGCAGGATTCTGATTGATCATCCGGTTGCATACAGGTACAGGAGCGAGGGACTCTGAGCTTGTTTGAGCGACACCCGGAAGTCACAATAAAGCGGGTACTGCGGTAGCCCCCTGTACAATGGACCGGGGTATGCTTATCTTTCCATGATGCCTCTGGCCGCAGTGTGAAGCCTTGAGGGCCGCATGGACCGGGGCCGCATGTTTGAAACCCCTGATGTAGAACCACAGAAATGACACGCATTCAACTCAACAAGAAATACCCAATTTGGTTACTTAATTATAATAAAACTCAACTAGATATAAATAGTAAAATGCATTTTTATTGTGTTTTCTAATAAATTTACAGTTTCCAATATTTAATAGAATACAACATTCACAGCGTTCACCATGTGTTACAATGGTACACATGCCAGGAATGTTATATTAGTAGGAATTGGGGGAAATACATGCTACCGAAGAGGTTGGAGCAGGGTGGAGTCCATACGTGGGTCTGAGATGAGGGAGCTTGGTCCAGTAGGCATTGGTGTCTCCAAGTAAGAGGTGATGGATAGTACAAGGACTAAGAAGACTAGAGGGATTCAGCAGGTCTAGTCCGGTTTAGGATTTAGGGGACCAGGATGAGGAGAAGACTTGCATCTACAAGGCCCAGGATGAAATAGAAGAGAATGCTCGCAGGATCTAATGTTGGTGTTACTTTCCAAGAGAGAATCCACAATGGCTGTCTCCTCCACTTTTCTTGCACATTAAAGGCTGCAAATGAAATATATATAATGTGAGAACTTATCAGATTTGCTGTAATATATAATATGTGTAATACTGATGAATGAGGGCTACCATGCTCGGGACTTCGATACTCGAAACGAGCAGGTTGGATGCTTGGATGGACACAGGTATAATGGAAGTAAATGGTAAACTCGAGCATTTGTCGTGAAGAAGTTCCAGAAAAATGCTCAAATTTCCCACTGATCTCCACTATATTCGAGTCAAGCGCACCCGAGCGTTGATGGAGTTTTTCAGTTAAGCATTGGTGATGAGCGGGCACTACCATGCTTGAGTGGTTAGCACTTGAAACGAGCAGATTGGATACTAGATGGACATGAGAACCAAGTGTAATGGAAGTCAATGGAAGATCTTCCAGAAAATGCTCAAGTTTCCCATTGACTTCCATTATACTAGAGCCCTTCCAAGTGTCTAACCTGCTCGTTTTGGTATTGAGTATGCCAGCATGGTAGTGCCCGCTCATCACCAATGTTTAACTAAAAAACTCCATCAATGCTCGAAGGGTTTTCCATTTTGGCAGTTGCCTAATATTGAAAACCCCCGCGATTAGCTGCAATAGGGTTGATAAACCTGCAGTAAGTCAATTCCCGGCAGCGCCACCACAGGCTAAATGAAGCATTACACGGTACCCAATGAAAAAAAACAAGATGCCTGTATAATATATGCAATGGCTGGATCCCCCAGGGAACCTTTTGTAGTTGTAGTTTCTTTGGTCGAGGGCAGGGGTGGGGAATTCCAGACCTCAAGGGTCACAAACAATGCATGTTTTCAGGATTTCCTTAGTATTACACAGATATAATATAATCACCTGCACTGGTGTGACTCCAACCCCTGTGCAATGCTAAAGAAATCCTAAAAACATGACCTTTTGGTGTCCCTTGAGGCCTGGTTCCCCACCATGGATGAGGTCTTGTTCTAGACAACTAGATCAGTTTTAGCTTTTGCTGTCTGATAACAAAATGAGACCTGGTAATTTGTAGAACATGGTAATTTGCCTCCTCAGCCGGTGATGTGAACAATCCCTTTCAGTCCTTTGATTTGTTCTGTGTAAGCGCAAGATGATCGCTATCATTTAGTTGTTACAACGTAATCGCTTGGAAGAGAACTAGGGAGCAGCAATCAGTGAACAAGAAGAGACTCACCACACAGCACAAGCTGGCCAACATGGAAGCCAGCATCAGAGATGTCAGCACCAGGAGGGCCACACCCCAGCCGGGCACACCTGTAGAGAGAGGGGCATGTGTCAGCCAGATGCAATGGAGCAACACTTATTCATCAATTGTGTTTAGTCAACGTATTTCTTAGATAGACATTACTGCAGCTATAGCAGTACTGCAAATGTAAAACTGGTTCACTATATTGTTCATAATGTCATCCAATTCCTATTAATGGTTTAATGGAACACTGATGCAATGCGCTATCCCTAGTCCTGGCCCTCAGGGGAGCATACAATTAATGATTGGGTACTCCTTAAATCCCATTGGCATGCTCCGGTCCCACACTGTGCATAGCACATGGCATCTGTTTCACACTAAGTGTTCTTTGCAGGTGGGCCTGTAAGACCATTGATCGCTATACTTTTCTAATTAAGAACCTCTTAGATATTTGGCAGGTTGCTGGCCTCTAAATGTGTGGGATATGCCTGTGGGATATGTGGGATAGTATTCTTGTCATGAAGTATATGAAACATTGTGGTCCTTGACTATAGAACTTGACTATGACATTTTAGTGATTGACACCAGTCAACACTGACTCAATGGAATCCTATATGTCGAAGAAGACATGTGTCTCGTGTTCCACCAAACCCATGGACACATATTACATTAAAACTATATTCATAGTTTTGAGTTTGTCTTGGACTCCTCATTGAGGTAGATGTAGAAAGCTATGGTATTCTTGACACTATCTCTATATGCATCTAGCAAAAAGCCTTATAGCTTCCTTCATACTCACCAGTAGTAGAGTTGGTCTGAGCTTCTGTGGAGACAAGAAGATATTATATGTCAGACGATCACTTTTGGGTGTCGTTGAAGTTACGTAAATCATAAAAGATCATCAATAATGTAACTCAAGGTCTATATGGACCACTTTGAACAAAGGCTTGTTGGGCCTTAAAACTGGTCATTCCATAACAGCAGTTGTTGAGTTATCGACAAGCCCATTTCATCTGGTTGTCCTATTTTCTAGAAGATGATCTTCAAAGATATATTTACTGATCACTTCTAGACATCTTTTTTGTTGCAAGCAGCCTCAAAGGGTTGGCAAGACAAGTATTATATTAGTTTACTTTAATGGAGGTCTACTGTATATCATCAATGCTCATATTGGGTGTCTTTGCAGTCTTCCAATATGTCCCATTGCATTTAAAGAAAGCCATACACAGTAGACTATAGTCTACCAAACCCTTTAATTTTGGACTGGTCAACCATCAAATGTATAGGGCAGTGTCCCAACATCTTGCCCAATGGTTGAAGTTAGAGGAATGGAGAACTGGGCCATTGGATTTCAACATGCTCAATCCTTTTTTTTCTTTAGGGAGATAAGTCACCATCACTGTGGCTCACACCTCTTTTCACATTCGGAGATAGGGGGATAGTTTGGAGTAAGAGCTATATAGCTGTTACACTGTGTATAGCCAGCTCTTCAAATTAAAGAGGTCCCGTCCCTTTTAGTATATTATGCCAACAAAAGGACACATAGGAAGGGTTTGCCTTGAAGCAGACCAGATCCTACAGATCAATACCCAACCATTAAAGACCATCCATTGCTTCTCTTTGGTACTCAAGTAGACAACATGGCTTCATATTACTTCACATTCAATAATTATGTGCAATGAAATAAGTAATCCAGAAGCTCAAGCGTCAATGGAAAGAAGGCAAAAAAGGAATATACCAGCAGAGAAGCAAAATGTTCCAAGATGGAACACGATACATTGAATAATGAAAAACAGATCCATGATGAAGACAGAACACTCTACGGATACAAATGGCAGGTTTCACAAAATGTTCCGCCAATGAGGAAGACAATCGGTAATGTCCATAGGATCGTTCCTTACCTGCTCCTTGCAGATTAAGGATCAGGCAGGCGGCCAGCACCAGGAGACCGGCTTTGCACAAGACTTGTTCGGCTGCCATCTTGGTAGGAGAGGTTGGTTCAGCTGGAGTTGTTATTCCTTGGAGGATTGACTGCGGTTTGTTGTCCTTTTCCCTGGAAATCCGGCTCTTATATACGGCCTGACGACAGGACAGTCACTACGTTAAGTGGAAAAGGAGACACCCAAACCTGCATGACCATGACGTAAGGATTCTGAAGGAGATGAGTGTAGGGATTTGAAGGGATTAGAAATAATCATTCCGGAGTGTGACTAGTTTTAATGGTTTAGGACTGACGTGTGATTCTCTATACTGTTTATTTCTGAAATTTACAAAGCCGACACTGTAAAGTAGATTTACGATACCTGTTTGGGGATTTTTTTAACTTTTAACTATTCTTTACTATGGAAATTGAGGTGTAGAAGAAGCCCTATTGTAGAACAAGGAGATGGCATAAGCATGAGCTGGGCAAGCTTGGGTCAACTTTGGAAAGTGTAGAAATACTGATTGACCATATTTTTTGCCCAAGTCAAGTTTCTCGAACATTCCGAGATTTGGTTCTGACGAATTTATAAGAATATTCTAATAGGTAAACCAATATATTCATAATAGTCTACGTCAAGAAACAAAACGATCGGCCAAATTTCTCCCTCAATCAAGTCACCATCGATCAGAGGGTCAAAGTATATAAAATATTGCCATTTTTAGTTATGATGACCACTATGACATTTGGCCTGAAAGAAAAAAATTATTTAAATTACAAAAAAAATTATAAAAATGTGTAAATACATGAAGAATAAGAAATAAATATTCATAAGAAATAAAGAAAGGAAAATTGTAATTTCCCCAAAATTAAAAAAAAAACATAATTTTTCTAAAGTGAACTGTATTCAATGAGGGGACTTTCAGAGTTTTTTACGAGGCATTCAGAAACAATGAGTTTTTAGGAAATGCTATTTTTTTGAAGAGTTTTTATTTTCTTAAATTGCATTTTTTTCTTGGAATCTGCTCCAAATTTGGTAAATCAAATCAAAAAGTAAAAAAAAAATAGCCAACAAACACAGAAGTGGATCCTGAAAACCTATCTCTCTAGACCAGCTTACAGCCTGGAATGACTTTACTGCCACCGGACCTGGCTCTCCACCACCACCAGACCTAGTGCTCCACCACCCCCGGGGCTGGCATTCCACCACAACCAGACCTGGTTCTCCATCACCACTAGACCTGATGCTCCTCCACCCACGGTGCTGGCACTCCACCATCACCAGACCTGGTGCTCCCCCATCCCTGGAGCTGGCATTCCACCACCACCAGAACTTGTGCTCCAATACCCCCAGATCTGGTGCTCCTCCACTCTCGGAGCTGGCACTCCACCACCACTGGACCTGGCGCTCCTCCACCCATGGAGCTGGCGCTCCACCACCACCAGACTTGGTGCTCCAGCACCAGCAGAACTGGCATTCCACCACCATTGGACCTGGAGCTCCACCACTCCATAGCTAATGTAAAAAGAGGGAAGACAGGAGGGGGCGCTCCTAGTGAAAACCTGGTGGTTAAGTGGAGGATATTCAGGTGATGGGTGCTCACCTGGACAAGTTATGTGTGTGGCATAACCCAGTGGCTCAGCTTCTAGTGCTTCCGTGCACCACACGCCGGATCCGAGTTTCCGTATTTCGTAGAAAGGGCTTGTCACTTGAGCGGTCACGTGTCGGTGATGTCACCACAGGTCCTTCGGTCTCCGGCGTCGGCAGGTCCTATCGGTTGATTCCTCTTTACAACTGTATCCACGATCTGTGCAGCACCCACCACTCGCCCACGGGCATATTTGCACAACAGTGGAGAGATATTCAGCGGTTATCATGACGCTCAGAAGGAGAGGCAGGTGTTTTAAGTATTCCTTTCATTTACTATGTTCATACAGGTCCTCACAACGCGTTTCAGTGGATAGCTTCGCCTTCATCAGGTGATCATAGCTCACTCCCATAGCTGGCACTCCACCATCACTTTAGCCAATGCTCTACCACGACCGGAGCTGGTGTCCACCACAATGATGGCACTCCACCACCATCAGAGCTGACCCAACTTACTGTCTCCTCCCCATTGTCCTATAGATTGTAAGCCCCCTAGGGCAGGGTCCTCTCCCCTCTGTTCCAGTCTTTCACTGTTAGTTGGTTCAAAGTATTTTTAACTTGCTTGCATGTAACCCCTTTCTCAATTCCCATGGAATTAATGGTACTCTATAAATAAGTAAATAATAATGATAATAATTAACATTTAAATTAATAAGGCCCCTTTCACATCAGCGGTAATTGCTGATCGCAGCAGTTGCGGTGTCCCATGCTATGTCTTTGGGGTTTGCGGCAGGTGCGGCAAGTGCGGTATAGTTGCGGTTTCGGCACTTGCCGCAGATGCGGCCGCGAAAAAACTGCGTTTTTTTTCGCGGCCGCATCTGCCGCAAGTACCGAAACCGCACTTGACGCACCTGCCGCAAGCCCCATAGACATTGCATGGGGCTTGCCGACACTACCATTACTGATATTTTCATCTAAAAAAATTCTTGTGAACCGGCCCTTAATAACAGAAAAAAAAAACATAAAAATATCATTAAAATGGCAATATTTTAAGTTTCTAAAGCAGGTATTCTAGTAATAAAATCCTTATTGAAATAAAAAAATATGAAGTCTACTGCTAACCCTGTCAGGCAAAGGGGAAATGAGATCCTACCTCAGTTTTTGGAAGTCTCTCCTGTAGAGCAGATAATCCACAAATTTCAAATATACCGTCTATAACAGCATATAAATACGGTCATTGTTTTATTAGTTCATTCACAATATATAAAGTTTAGAACACTGGATGTACACAGCACAACAAGGACAAGGTAAACAAGATGGAAATTAGTCCTCACAGCTATGGGTGGAATACACTGACTAATAAATGAGTTAACGTCATCTCAACTCTGGGGCTCGATCTGGTAAGGCTGGCTTCACACTGCGGCGGCGTCCGGTCCGGGGCTGTCAGGAGTGACAGCCTGGACCGGAGTTTTGCTGCATAGAATACTATCGGGCTGCAAGGAGCTGGATCGCGCCGGGTGGCAATTATCTGCCATCCGGCTGCTAGCTCGCCGGATGAATCCTGCAGAAGTGGGGATTTGTCTGCCGACTCCAAAAACGCTGCATGCAACGTTTTTGGAGTCGGCAGACAAATCCCCACTTCTGCAGGATTCATCCGGCGAGCTAGCAGCCGGATGGCAGATAATTGCCACCCGGCGCGATCCAGCTCCGTGCAGCCCGATAGTATTCTATGCAGCAAAACTCCGGTCCAGGCTGTCACTCCTGACAGCCCCGGACCGGACGCCGCCGCAGTGTGAAGCCAGCCTAACCTCTGCTCGTGTGGTCGGTTTCACTCTCTGTTGGATCACAGCCTGTTTTTACTTTGTCCAATTGCTGAAAGTTCTCTTGTCTTTCCTTCTCTTTGTTTTCCTTTTCAGGTGTTTTCACTTCCTTGTTTTGTTTGCCCTATCACATCTTGGAAGGGCCTATTTATACTCTCCATGCACATGCTTTCTTTGCTGGCTACAATCAACTTTAAGTCGTTGTATAGGATAGGAGAAGCATGACCATGTTTCTTGCAGGTTTTGTGTTAAAGGGACAGGTACTCTTCATTTTAAGATATTAGATATAAGATATTAGGCATAAGAACACTGCTTGCTGTTTATGTGAAGTAAACTGACCTTCTCATCCTACTAGTGCTATTCCCTCTTATGGTATAAGAACACTGCTTGCTGCTTATGTGAACTAAACTGACCTTCTACTCATTGCAATATCTCATGGTTATTTCTTCTGCACTTGTGTAAACTCTGCTACATATAATGTTTCCACTATATTCAATACTCACCAATATGTCTGTTCATTTCCTGCATTGTAAAGCTTATCTGATGGGGAAGGTGTGATTGTATGGAGCTGCCTTTGCATAATGTTACTTCTGAGTGGGGGCCTTTGATCATCTGCCATTTATCTACTGCTGTGAGGTGCAGCTGTTAATTACCTAGATCATCTGACTTCCCACAATCCCCCTCACCTAATACCATAGCGTGCCCTATAAATTTAGAGTTATTCTAAGGGGTGCACGTGTGGCACCTTATGCAAAGTGGCACTGTTGCTAAGTGGATGCAGTTACTCCATGGCAGTTAGTCACGGCAGGAATCAGGTAACCCACTGACTTTCATTGTATGTCCTCAGTTTCATTGTCTATCTTCCTATGTGCCTTTGCCATTCACTTTCACTGCCCCATCCCCCCTCAATCACCCCTCATCCACATCAGCCCTTCTCACCTATCCTCTAGTATGTCCAGCTCCCATACTCTCTTCAGCCTATTGAACAACCTCAGTCCACCATATTCCAGGGTATTGCGTCATAAACCATCTCACAAATCAAACTATCAAAACTATTTACTTTTCCTCTCTTTACTGCTGCTCCTGTCAGGTGATATCTCTCCAAATCCTGGTTCACCCTCTGCCTACCTCAACTCCTCCCCCTCATCACATAGAAACCCTGTGCTGACATTATTAACATTACCTGCACACCTTCATCTCCCTCTTTTAACTGCGCTATCTGGAATCCAGAATCTGTATGCAACAAACGTCCTTTTATTCACAATTACTTTCTCACTAACTCTCTAATCTGCTGGCTCTCACTGAAACCTGGATCTAGGACTCAGACACGGTTTCCCTTGCTGCTTTTTCTTATGGTGGCTTACATTTCTCCCATTCCCTGAGACCTGGGAACAGACTTGGTGGTGGAGTTGGCTTACTCCTATCCCCACAATGTACTTTCAAGGTCATCCCCCCAGCTCCATCACTCTCATTTCCTTCTTTTGAGGTCCACACCATTAGGCTCTTCCATCCACTTCCCCTCAGAGTAGCAGTTGTATACCACCCCCCATGGTTACCCACCCAGGTCCTCAATCATTTTTCTGCATGGCTGACGCACTTCATGTCCTCAGAATTACCAACCCTTATTCTGGGAGACTTTAACATCCCCATAAACAGCCCCATTTTCCCATCTGCATCCCAGCTCCTATCTCTAACCACATCTCTTGGCCTCTCACAGCTGTCAACCTCTGAGACACACAAGGGCACCCTCAACCTGGTTTTTGTCCGGCTCTATTCAACCTCCTCCTTAGATAACTCACCTCTTACTCTCTCTGATCACAAGGTTTTCTAATTCACGCTCTCAATTTCTCGCTCACCCCAGCACACTCCTAACTTTCACACATTCAGAATTCTTCAGGCCATTAACTCTCATACATTCACAGACTCTCTACACTCATCACTTTCCCCAATCTCCTCTTTCTTCTGTCCGGATCTGGCGGTGAATCACTACAATGACTCTCTCAGACGCTCCCTGGACCAAGTAGCGCCCCTCACCCTGAGAACCTCCAAACACAGAGTTAAATAGCCTTGGCTCACATCACAAACTCGATTCCTCCAGCGATGCGCTAGGAGTGCTGAACGTCTATGGAGGAAAACCCGCACTCCGAAAAACTTAATTCACTATAAATTTACTGACCAATCTCCAACCTCCCCTTCATCTCTAAACTCTTGGAGCGCCTGGTCTACTCCCTCCTCACATGTTACCTCTCCACTCACTCTCTTCTAGATCCATTACAGTCTGGTTTCCGCCCCCTACATTCTACAGAAACTGCCCTCATCAAAGTGACCAATGACCTTCTAATGGCAAAACATAATGGTGACCACTCTCTGCTTATTCTTCTTGTTCTCTGCAGCTTTTCACACTGTTGACCACCATATCCTACTTGCTATCCTGCACTCCATCGGCATAAAGGACACCGCTCTCTCCTGGCTCTCCTCCTATCTTTCTGACCGCTCTTTCAGTGTATCTTTTGCTGGCTCCACCGCTTCCCCTCTTCCCTCACTATTGGAGTCCCTCAGGGCTCAGTCCTTGGACCTCTCCTCTTCTCTCTCTACACGGCCCCGATTGGACAGACCATCAGCAGATTTGTCTTCCAGTACCATCTTTATGTTAATGACACACAACTATACACTTCATCCCCTGACCTTAACTCCGCTGTATTACAGATAGCTAATGACTGTCTAACTGCAGTTTCCAACATCATGTCCGCCCTCTACTAAGCTCCCTAAATCTGACATCTCCCTCTCAGTGTGCGGCACCACGATAACGCCTAGGCAGCAGGCTCGCTGTCTGGGTGTTATGTTTGACACCGATCTTTCCTTCACCTCCTATATACAATCTCTCGCCCGCTCTTGCTGCTTACACCTGAAGAATATCTCTAGAATCTGCCATTTTCTCACCATGGAAACAACTAAAACCCTCACTGTTGCCCTGATCCACTCCTGCCTTGACTATTGTAATTCTCTATTAATTGGCCTCCCCCTCACTAGACTGTCCCCTCTTCAGTCCATTCTTAATGCAGCAGCCAGGATCACCTATCTAGCTAACCATTACTCCGATGCCTCCGCTCTATGCCACTCATTGCACTGGCCTCCCGTACACTATAGGATCCGCTCTATGCCACTCATTGCACTGGCTGCCCATACACTATAGGGTCCAATTCAAACTGCTTGTTCTCACCCACAAAGCTCTTCACAGTGCAGCACCCCCCTACATCTCCTCCCTCATCTCTGTCTATCACCCCACCAGTTCTCTTCGCTCTGGTAGTGACTTCAGACTCACTTCTACACTAATCTGAACCTCCCACTCCCGGCTCCAAGACTTCTCCCGAGCTGCACCAATTCTCTGGAATGCTCTACCCCAAGAAATTAAGTCTATCCACAACTTACATACTTTCAGGCGCTCCCTAAAAAAAGCATTTTTTCAGAACGGCCTATGTTGCTCCCTAATCGAAGTCACTTTGACTTAGCCTATTCACTCCACCAGACCCAAAAACATGACAAGGAATGGCTGGTGACTACTCATGCAGCTCTAATCTATTCCACATTTCCTCACATTGGCTGGGCCATCATTGTAAGTAAACCCCTGTAATTCATGTCACCCCCACCTCATTGTTAGATTGTAAGCTCTTATGAGCAGGGCTGCCATTATTTCGCTTTATGTATTGTATTCTTTGATAACTGTAACTTATGACTGTATATGAAACTATGAATTGTAAAGGGCTGCAGAATATGTTGGCACGATATAAATAAAGATTAAATATTATTATTATATTATTAGATAAATAATAATAATAATATTAATAACATCATTATTATGTTATTAGCTATGGTAATAACTCTGGTTTTGGTATCCCAAGGTTTCTGATGTCTAATACTAATATTATGCCTCGTCAGACAGAGTTGTCTTGTTCCTAGTCCGGATGATGGGGGTGATGTGTCAGACGTCATTATTATCCTTCGTCAGGTCATTTTGAAGACGTTATAAATAGACTTGAAACAGATGTAACGAGTTTCTTATATCATCACATTGGTCATTATTTGCTGTGATTTTTGAACCACAGCTATTATGATTGTATCATCTACAGGTATTCATCCGCATACACTGTATATATGTGCAGTTTTGTGCAAAAGTATGAAAATTGAAGTTTCCTATTATTTATTTTTATCAATTAGCAGAATACAAAGTAAATGAACAACAGACAAATCTAAATGATATCAATATTTGGTGTGACCCCCCCCTTTGACTTCATCAATTGAACAATATCTGGGATTCTTTTTGGATCATAGTCAGGTGATAATGATCAAAGATTTCATATATAGATGAAAACACTGGCATTACCTGACACATAAACAGCTGTGGTAGGCCAGGGTCACATCTACGTTTTTTTGTAAGAATCCTGATCCAGGACCAGGAAACGCTCCTCATAGGAGCCAATGCTAAACACCGGATTGCTTCACAAGCAATCCGGTGTCCGTCTCCGGCACTGCAGCCTGCGTTAAAAATCATGCAGGCTGCAGTTTTCGGAGCGGTTCTATGATCCGCTCTGCAGTAACTGGATGGCTCAGGATGTGTAATCCTGAGCCATCCAGCAACTGTATAGTTTGCTGATCCCGGCTATTGCCGGCATGAGCAAACTGTTCTTTGTCTTGTAAAACTTGTAATTTAATAAATAAAAGAATGATTGAGGTCTCTAGGGGGGGCTTAGTCCCCCCTAGAGACCGGACACCCACTCAGGTGGGCTACACCTACAATGCCCCCATGCCACGGGCTCCTCCGAGCTCCATGCATGTTCCCCTACCTCCCCCCCCCCGTATCTGTATAGAGGGGTCATAGCGATAGCCCCGCCCCTTTCATGACGCGGCCACCCTGAAAACACAGGGTGAAGGCCACAGGGGGCGGGCATCATGATTCCGTGGGCGGAGGCAGAAGCACACAGCCCCGCCCATGGAGGGATATTGTGAGATCATGAAGAAGCACGTAACTATACAACTATATTTGTACTGTAATCACTGAGTTTATGCCACAATTAGGGATACTTCTAACAGAGGGGTGCAGGCACCCCTCTATACAGATACGGGGGGGGAGGTAGGGGAACATGCACGGAGCTCGGAGGAGCCCGTGGCATGGGGGCATTGTAGGTGTAGCCCACCTGAGTGGGTGTCTGGTCTCTAGGGGGACTAAGCCCCCCCTAGAGACCTCAATCATTCTTTTATTTATTAAATTACAAGTTTTACAAGACAAAGAACAGTTTGCTCATGCCGGTAATAGCCGGGATCAGCAAACTATGCAGTTGCCGGATGGCTCAGGATTACACATCCTGAGCCATCCGGTTACTGCAGTGCGGTATTCTGCACACATTTTTGTAAAAAAATGTGTGTGACCGGTATTGCGTTCACCGCATCCGGATCTGGATGCGGTGAATGCAATTCACGTTTTAAATGTGACCCCAGCCGTAGAGACTTAAAACTGGGTGAGGAACAGCCAAACTCTGCTACAAAGGTGAGGTTGTAGAAGACAGTTTCAAGTCAAAAGTCATCTTCATACCAAGGTTAAGCAAAGCAGCAAGACACAAGGTAGTTATACTGTATCAGCAAGGCATCTACCAAGCAAAGATCTAACACCAGGCTTGGGTTTCTAAATGTGCTGTTCAAGCTGTGTTGAAGATGTACCAAGGAATGAGCAATGTTAAGGATTGTAGACACAAGGGTCAACCAAGGAAAAAGAGCAATGGAAAGAATCATTATGTTAATTACTTTTAACATCTGAAGATGTCCATCTGTGCCATCAGCTCAGAACTGACAGCAACCAGAGGAACCCACATTGGTCCTACCCCTATGATTATGGTGTGGAATTGCATATCATACACTAACCGGGCCAGTCAAGTCTTTCAGGACAGAGGTAGCTCAGGGTTACTTTGACTTGGTGCTGGCTTCAGTGGTGTGGCCATTTTTCCAAAGTGTCGCAGTAGTTGTTTCTTTAACATGTTGCTCGTGCTACTGTGAGCAGCCTGCGTGACCTAACATTGTTCCCGTGGGTAGGATCCTTGGGCTTGTCTCCCATCAAGCACATATGGGATGTCATTGGCCAGCAAGCACACAGGGAGCTGCCAGTAGCGGATCTTGATGATTTGCTCAAGTGCAGTCAGAATGGCAGAACATTCCTCAGATGACCATTAATAACCTAATTAATGGTTCTCCTGAGTTTTCAAAAACTTGCAAATGTTGGTGTCCCAAGCTGAAAAGGGGCATAGTTTACTCAAGCGGGTATTTTTTGGTGGGATCTTCCATGACCGGAAGTGTGATGAACCCCTTCAACCCCCCGGAGATTTTCCATTCTCCAATTTTTGTTTTATCCTCCCCAAGAGCCATAACTTTTTTATTTTTCTGTTTTTGGCCTAACTAGTGAGCAGACCAGTAAGACACTTGTGTTACTACTAATATAAAGACAACACGAGGAAGGGGAGACAGATACAACAAGAAAACTCTAATTCTTCTCCAGAGAGGGACATCTGCTGGGAAGATCACCACAGCTTTCTCTCTCCAGAGACAACTCCTTTACAGGTCAGCATAGAATGAACTGTACCCGGCATAGGATTGAGTAAAGAGTTGGTTTATACAGCAGAGAGTAGTGGCTGCAGCTGAAATGACAATATCTTGTGAATAACAGCAGGATAGAAAAGAAACCTTAACCCCTTCAGCACCAAATGAAATTAAATAAGCTCCTACTCAGAATAAATGGTGAGTGGGCACTAAAGAGGATCTTAATAAACGCTGTGACCTTCCGATCCCAGATCCCCCCCAAGGTAACATCAGTCCGTGACACGACTTTGATATAACCTGTCATTTTGTTCTCTAAAATTTTGCATATGAGACTGACACAAAAGGGTCCCAGAGAGAATGATTAAAGAATGAATAAGGCATTTTCGGCATCTTTGGAGGTTAGAGATGAACGAATATGCAAAAATTAAATTATCTTGATTTTCTTGAATTCGGACATAATACGATTGTGTCGAATATAATTGATGCTAATCGATTTGTTGGTAAAAGTCAATTATATATTTTTTTGGTCCCTCAAGACCCTAAGACATAAAAAATGGGGGCAGCTAAAGATTTAAAAAAACATACTATACCGACCTTTCACCTCTTCCCTTTGTTTTTGGTCCTTTTTCTCATTTCGGAGCATCTGGCGCTCACATGGCCTCATGTTACATCACTAAACGCCTAGAACAGAGACAAACAGTCTGCAGCCTCTGACCAGTGGGTGGAAAGTAAATAAACTCCACCGGACCCAATTGAAGAGAATCCAATAGGTAGAGAAGCCTACCTCTGACTCTGGGTTTCTCTCCCATCCTCATTCTTTCTTCTCTTCCTCTAGTGTTGGCTAGGTGTTCAGTTTATTCTGCCATAAAAAGTTAACAATGTTTCGATTTATCAAAGACCTTTTTTGATAGGTCGAAATGTTGTTACCTTTTTAAGGCAGAATAAAATTTTAGACTATTTTTTCACCTGGGGACGTTGTCTCTTTGTACCGATCACTGAACACCTAGCCAAAACTAGAGGCCGAGAAGAGAAGAAAGAATGAGGATGGCAGAGAGACCGGAGTTGGAGGAAGGCATCTCTTTGTACTTATCACTAAACGCCTAGCCAACACCGGAGGTGCAGAAGAGAAGAAAGAATGAAGATGGGAGAGAAGACCGGAGTTGGAGGAAGGCATCTCTTCATACTTATCACTGAACACCTAGCCAACACCAGAGGCGTGGAAGAGAAGAAAGAATGAGGAAGGGAGAGAAGACCGGAGTCAGAGGAAGGCATCTCTTCATACCTATCACTGAATGCCTAGCCAACACCGGAGGTGCAGAAGAGAAGAAAGAATGAAGATGGGAGAGAAGACCGGAGTTGGAGGAAGGCATCTCTTCATACCTATCACTGAACGCCTACCCAACACCAGAGGTGCAGAAGAGAAGAAAGAATGAGGAAGGGAGAGAAGACCGGAGTCAGAGGAAGGTATCTCTTCGTACCTATCACTGAACGCCTAGCCAACACCAGAGGTGCAGAAGAGAAGAAAGAATGAAGATGGGAGAGAAGACCGGAGTTGGAGGAAGGCATCTCTTCATCCTTATCACTGAACACCTAGCTAACACCAGAGGTGCAGAAGAGAAGAAAGAATGAGAAAGGGAGAGAAGACTGGAGTTGGAGGGAGGCATCTCTTCGTACCTATCACTGAACGCCTAGCCAACACCAGAGGCACAGAAGAGAAGAAAGAATGAAGATAGGAGAGAAGACCGGAGTTGGAGGGAGGCATCTTTTCATACCTATCATTGAATGCCTACCCAACACCGGAGGTGCAGAAAAGAATAAAGAATGAGGATGTGAGAGAAAAGTGGACTTGAAGTGAGCCAGAGAGCCAGCACAGAACACGTATGTGGTTCATCTCTGGAGTCCACATATTTCTCTGTGATTCGAAGATAGTTTTTTTCTTTTGTGACACATGGTGCTTTATATTGGTAGTAAACTTAGTTTGATATGTTCTGTGATTGCGGGGAGCTGCAGTACCACAAGAGGTGGGGTGAGTATAATCATTTCTTATTTTCTAACCCCTTCTGGGCCAGCAGCTTGATTCAAGTGAATCAAATCACAAAAAATTGGGATTAAAATATTGGGTTCTTTTTGTGAAAATCAAAGTCAAATCGATTGCTTTTGATTTGATTTACTCATGAATAGCAAGTGTGCCAACAGTGAGACCCCCAGCTAAGAACTGGTTAAGATGGATCAGGATCCAGAGGATAGTGGATACCTTGTGGCAGGGGCAGACCTGTCATTGGTGCAACCTGTGCAGCCGCAAAAGAGCCCAAGAGGTAGAGGGGACACATCTACCTCCAAAGCAGTTGGTATTGTGCATTTTGATGATTTATTGAACTGCAATGGGCCCTTTTTACTGTCCTTGACCCTCTTCTTTGTGTCCACCACTGCCCTGTGGAGATGGGATTCACCCTAAACAACCGCTGCCGATCCCAGATCGATGACATGCTGCCTATTCGGATGATACAGTTCCTTACATTTTGTGGAGCATTATTCAGCATCCCTGCATCCCCTGGGCGCTCTCACATATCATGGCTATGTGTAATCCAACCAAGGAATGCTGCATCACTAACCCTGAACCGGTCCCTACGAGCCGTGAAGCAGGTGTTAGCAATTTACAGGAGATCAGGATCACTGATGTTTTCCTGCACTTTATTGACGGGACTGTATATATTTTTAGGTGGGGTGACACATTTATAAGGGCTGAGGCTGCGCTCGTAAATTACGAAGCATAAACTGTGCCACAAGATTGAAAGGTCCATCATTATCCCGGTGACTCACTCAGGTAGGAACACGGCAAAGTGAGAAAGAAGGAGCAAAGTCATGAACAGGCTGACAAAGCAAGGACTGTACGTCATGTGTCCGGAAATCATAGCACTCATTATTAGGAAGTGTGGAATAGCCATGATTTAGTATTAGAAACTTACAGAAGTGGTTGTGGCTCCTAGAGTATTACCTGGTGGCCAAGTGGCGGATACTTTAGTTAAAACTAACCTGGGATGGTTATGCATCCTGCATGACCGGAGCTTTAGAACCTTCTGTAACAATGCTCACCACACGATGCGCTCACTTCCGGGTCTGTAAAGCCGTGGGTCACGTGATCACATGGATAGTGACATCACCAAAGGTCCCCAAGTCCCAGGTCCTGCTAGTCTATTTCCAGCGATTTTGTGCAGCACTGACGTGAGGAAGGCGGAGTTCACCACCATACCGCTGAGGAAATGACCCTGTGATGAATGACCATTAAAGAGGAGTTCATCTTGAAATCTTTACCCCCTGCCTTTGATTTTTTGAGCGCCAGACATAACCGCTTCTGCAAGTTTGTAATTCAGCCTTTTCCCTCTAGGATAAGCTGTCAATGCTGTACGAAATCATTAGCAATAGACTAGCAGGGCCTGGGGCTTGAGGACCTTTAATTATGTCCCCGCCCGCATGATCACTCACGTGACCCACGGCTTTCTGGATCCGGAAGTGAGTGTATTGTGTGGTGAGCATTGTCACCAAAGGCTCTAAACCTCAGTTATGCAGGATGCTTAACTATTCCAGGTTAGTTCGGCTATAAATAAATTATCCTCCACTTGACCACCGGGTAATACTCTAGGAGCGCCCCCTCTCTTCTTGTTTTTTTTCTCCCTCCATGATTAAGTAGGGGTTTTCCACTTGGGTGGCAATCCCTTTATTAAGGGTAAAAATAAATAAATGATAGAGTATCCTGCTGCTGAGATCCTGAGAAGTCAGCCTTAAAGAGGAAGATAACTTAGCAGTAAGTGTTCAGTTTGCCTACACTGCCTCCACAGGGGAAGTGAGGTATTACATGGTGTCCATTGAAATCCAGATTCAGGTCTTTGACCAGGGATGTCAGGGCAATATTTTCAGGTCCGCTGGAGACTCTTGCACAGACTCTATCCCAACTTCGTCTCCACCCTTCAAACCTTTGAGTTGCGCCTCCCACTCTTGGAAAAATTCCACTTCTGCCCCACGTTCTCACCGATCACACAATGACAGTTCCCCTCGAACACCAGATCACATACAGTTAGGGATGAGCGAGTCCTAAATTACTCGGAATCGCTAGACTCGCACGAGTCCGAGCCCAGGACTCGGTACTCGTGGCGAGTCTAGCGAGTCCAATGTTAAAGAATAGGGAATATGGATTCGCGAGTCCCGAATAGATAATACAGGACTCGGAATCGCAGACTCGCTAGGATTCGGAGCATTGCTGTTGGGTCCAGGCAGCCTTGAGAACCGGGGGGGGGGGGGGGGGGGGGTGCTGTCGGGTCCAGGCAGCCTTGAGAACCGGGGGGGGGGGTGCTGTCGGGTCCAGGCAGCCTTGAGAACCGGGGGGGGGGGGGGGGGTGCTGTCGGGTCCAGGCAGCCTTGAGAAACCTTACCTCCTCCAGCCGCGAAGCAGCCCGCCTGCCGCAAACCGACTCGCCGGCCGCAAAGCAACGCCCGATTTGGACTCGTTACTGAGCGAGTATTCGCTAAAGGACTCGCCGATTCCCGAGTCCAGCGAGTCCCTTAAGAATCGCCGAGTAACGAGTCCTAGCGAGTAGACTCGCTCATCCCTACATACAGTACATAACCATCAGATTTTGTGTGGACAAAAGATTTTTTACTTCCACCAAGACACGGTAGAACTCTACTGTACTCTAACCTATTAAAAATTCTTAAAATATTCAATACTCTTTTTAGGTATATTTTTATTTTATTTTTCATGATGGGAATGTGTCACATACATTTTTAAAGTAATTTTAACCATTTTGTGATATTTTTTTCTAATCAATATTTCTGATTGCAAATTCTGTTTTCTATGTTTTAGGAGCAGCAGGGCGGCATTGTCGGATATCACTGATGTCTGCTAAGGCCATGTAATTTAAGAAAGCTATGGCAGCGCTTGGGGGCTCCAGGGCTTTATAACGAAAAGTGCTGTATATTTTGGACCATAAGACGCACCTAAGATTTAGAGGAGGAAAAACAGGGAAAAAAAATTTGAAGCAAAACAAGTGTCATGATGAACTGTTATGGAAGGATCTGCCGCTAACACTGTTATTAGGTAATGTCCCCAAATTCTGTACTAATAGCCCCCTTCCTCGGCCCCTTCCAGGTATATATGTCCCCCATCTTGGTGTGTATGTCCTCCTTTCTGGTATATATAACCGCCATCCTGGTATATATGTCTTCTAAGTAAAGAAAAACGAGTGGCCATCATTACTTTAAGAAATGAAGATCAGTCAGTCCGGAAAATTGGGAAAACTTTGAAAGTGTCCCCAAGTGCAGTTACAAAAACCATCAAACGCTACAAAGAAACTGGCTCACATGAGGACCGCCCCAGGAAAGGAAGACAAGAGTCACCTCTGCTGCGGAGGATAAGTTCATCCGATCACCAGCCTCAGAAATCGCAGGTTAACAGCAACTCAGATTAGAGACCAGGTCAATGCCACACAGAGTTCAGGCAGCAGACACATCTCTACAACTGTTAAGAGGAGACTTTGTGCAGCAGGCCTTCATGGTAAAATAGCTGCTAGGAAACCACTGCTAAGGACAGGCAACAAGCAGAAGAGACTTGTTTGGGCTAAAGAACACAAGGAATGGACATTAGACCAGTGGAAATCTGTGCTTTGGTCTGATGAGTCCAAATTTGAGATCTTTGGTTTCAACCACCGAGTCTTTGTGCGACGCAGAAAAGGTGAACGGATGGACTCTACATGCCTGGTTCCCATCGTGAAGCATGGAGGAGGAGGTGTGATGGTGTGGGGGGGGGGCTGTGCTGGTGACACTGTTGGGGATTTTTCTAAATTGAAGGCATACTGAACCAGCATGGCTACCACAGCATCTTGCAGCGGCATGCTATTCGTCCGGTTTGCATTTAGTTGGACCATCATTTATGTTCAACAGGAGCCCAACACACCTCCAGGCTGTGTAAGGGCTATTATGACCAAGAAGGAGAGTGATGGGGTGCTATGCCAGATGACCTGGCCTCCACAGTCACCAGACTGAACCCAATTGAGATGGTTTGGGGTGAGCTGGACCATAGAATGAAGGCAAAAGGGCCAACAAGTGCTAAGCATCTCTGGGACTCCTTCAAGGACTGTTGGAAGACCATTTCCGGTGACTACCTCTTGAAGCTCATCAAGAGAATGCCAAGAGTGTGCAAAGCAGTAATCACAGCAAAAGGCTGGCTACTGTGAAGAACCTAGAATATAAGACATATTTTCAGTTGTTTCACACTTTTTGTTCAGTATATAATTCCACATGTGATAATTCATTGTTTGATGCCTTCAGTGTAGAATCTACAATTTTCATAGTCATGAAAATAAAGAAAACTCTTTGAATAAGAAGGTGTGTCCAAATTTTGGTCTGTACTGTATATGTCCCAATCCGGTATATATGTCCCCCATCATGGGCTCATCTTGGTATATATGCCTCCCACTTTTTTAACACAAAAAGCAATAAACGATTATACTCACCTTCCCAATGTGGGCATCCTCTTTTGATGCTGGCAACTGACTTCACCCCTAGTCACATGCCAATGTCAGCTGCCAGCTAATCCAAAATGAATATTCACTGCTCTCCACCCCAAAATCCTGCCATCTCTCAGCCTCAGTTCAGTGCTGAGATGTTGGCGGGATAATGGGCATTGGGGAGCAGTGAATATTAATTTTCTTTACCAGCAGACACGACATGACTCTCCAGCCACTGGCTTCCAACAGCGGTGACCCTGCTCCTGTCTCCTGTTACCCGCTGCAATGCACAAGTGTGTCACACCCAGTCCAGGACCCTCCCTCTTTGCTTTTGCTCAGAGTGCCCCCATACACAAGCAACGCCTTGATGGTGGTCCTGTACAGTCTACTTGGGTCTTCGAGAGGCAAAGGCAGAATGTCTCCTCATTGGTGTACCACAATGTACCCTCCAAATGTCCCCGATCAAGAGACACATTTCTGAGTTTGGCAAGCTATCTCTCCCATTGTCCCTGTGTTTAGCTGTATGTCCTGGATGGTTGCTGGTTTTAACTGTATTTGCATCCTTAGGGTACAGATACAGTTTATTCAATAGTGGAGCAGGAAGCCTTCTGCAATTGGCTGAGCACCACAGAAGAAGTGGGCTGACATCAACAGAAAGCTCCGGCTGGGCTGAGCCGCACACACTCATCCGGGACTTGTTTTGGTCTTTTCAGGGTGGCTAAGACTGTGGAACTATAATACTCTGTCAGGGTCAAAGTGGTGGCATAATGATGTGAGAGGAGCACTATGACAGCATTAAACATGTGAACTGTGGGAGCATCACACTGTGTGTGGGACACTGTGGGGCATCATTCTATGTGTGAGGGACACTGTGGGGCATCATACTATGTATGGGGTAGGCGTGGGCTCATCTATATGTTGTGGACACTGGGGGCATCACACTATGTGTAAGGGTAGGATGGGGTCATCATACTGTGTGTGGGGACACTGTAGGGCATCATTCTATGTGTGAGGGACACTGTGTGGGCATCATTCTATGTGTCAGGGACACTGTGGGGCATCATTCTATGTGTGGGGACACTGTGAGGCATCATTCTATGTGTGGTTAGGGCGTGGGCATCATACTATGTGTAGGGTAGGATGGGGGCATCATACTATGTGTGGGACACTGTGGGGCATCATACTATGTGTGAGGCATTCATACTACATGTAGGGGAAAACTGTGGGCATCATTTCTATGTTGTGGGACACTGTGGGGCATCATACTATGTGTGGGGACATCATATATAAGTGGGGGAAACTGTGGGGCATCATAATATGTGTGGGGGACACTGGGGGCATCATACTATGTGTGGGGCATCATATTATAAGTGGGGGACACTGTGGGGCATCATACTATGTGTGGGAACAATATGGGGTATCATTCTATGTGTGGGGGGACACTGTGGGATCATACTATGTGTGGGGGATACTGTGGAGTATCATACTATAAGGTAGGAGGACACTGTGGGGCATCATACTTTGTGTGAGGGAACACTGTGGGGCATCATACTATGTTTGGGGGACAATGTGGGGCATCATACTTTTGTGGGGACACTGAAGGCCATTATACTATGTGTGGGGACACTGTGGGGCATCATACTATGCCTGGGGGACATTGTGGGGCATCATACTATGTGTGGGGGGACACTGTGAGCCATCATACTATGAGTGGGGGGACACTGTGGGCCATCATACTATAAGTGGGGGGCATCATACTTTGTGTGGGGGACACTGAAGGCCATTATATTATGTGGGGATACTGTGGGGCATCATACTATGCCTGGGGGGGACACTGTGGGGCATCATACTATGTTGGGGGACACTGTGGGGCATCATCATGCTCTGTGTGTGGGGGACATTGTGGGGCATCATACTATGTGTGGGGGGACACTGTGGGCCATCATAGTATGAGTGGGGGACACTGTGGGTCATCATACTATGAGCGGGGGGACATGTGGGCCAGCATACTATGAGTGGGGGGACATTGTGGGGCATCATACTATTTTGGGGGACACTGAAGGCCATCATACTATGTGGGGGAACACTGTGGTGCATCTTACTATGTGTGGGGTATGGTGGGGACATCATACTATGTGTGGGACATTGTGGGGCATCATACTGTGTGTGGAGGGAATCATACTATATTTGGGGGAAACTGTTGGGGCATCAAACTATGTGTGGGGGGACACTGTGGTTATCATACTTGTGTGGGGGACACGTGGGGCATCATACTATGTGTGGGGACACTGTGGGTTATCATACTTTGTGTGGGGGGACACTGTGGGGCATCATACTTTGTATGGGGGACACTTGTGGCATCAACCATGTGTGGGGCCCTTTAGACTGTGACATTACATTGTGTATGATCCCTTTGTGTATGATCCCTCTGTGTATGATCCCTTTGTGTATGATCCCTCTCCACATTATCCTTGTTCTGTCATCTCACTGGGTGTATTGTCCTACCATTATGACATCACTGTGCACATTATCCCCATGTTGTAACTTCACCATGTGCATTATATATTCCCATATCCTGTGACATCCCTTTGTGCACAATCCCTGACAATGGAGATGGTCCTGGTGTAGGAAGCCCACCCCCCTACCCCCTCTGCATTTTGCTCTAGGGCCCCATGCTGGCTGTTATAATCCCTGCCCTAACACTTGTGGTTTCCTTTCTAATCACATGCAATAAAAATCAAACATTTTAATTAAAAATTGATCCATAAAGAGGCTCCACATTGTAGCATTTCATAGACTCAGATTTATTACATAGTGACATGATGACGGTAGGAGAATAATAGAATTTCGATGTGGGAAGAAACAATACATTCAGATGATAATAATAAAAGTGTGTAATGCCTGAAAACAGTATATCACTGTAATAAAGTTATACCAAAACCAAGGGGGCCATAATGTTTAGGCAAACAGGTGCGACCTGTGCCAATAGAAAAGTGCTGTATCAGCTTAATCACTGCCATATATAAAGGTGCATAAAAAGTCCAAGTATTGTGTTCTGCTCTTAGATAAGGTTCTGTGTCACAGCACTCCATGTGGACAGGAATGGTATTACAAGTAACAATGTGAAAAGTATTTAAAAGATAAAATTAAGTTCTCAGATTCTTAGAAGTCGCAGATACATAGGAGAAAACTATATTAATGAGAAATCAACGATTAACAGTCAAAGCAAAAATCCAATCAGGTCAATGGCCCATGAGTATAATGGGAAGTCATATTTGTAGAAATGGGCTAAGAAAGGAAAGATGTTCTACATTCTGGGGTTCAGCGGTGTCCAAGATTCCATTCTCAAATTCCGATGTGTGTATGATGCAGCCGATGGTCGTCCATCTTTATCTTTCTTCAGGATGTAATGAGTTGGTGATAGTTTGTATCAGAGACCTTGAAATGCCCAAGAATTGCAGCCATAGAAACCATAGATATGAAGAACCAGACTGAGCACCCCCGGAACATCTCGAGCCATCACTCCCAGCATTTTAAGCTATTGATGGTGGAGGATAGTCCATGTTGTCCTTCGACGCCGTGGTTTTTGCAGCAGAAAGGCTACGAAAATAGAAAAAATTATCTGTGAATTATCTATAAGAAAAACATTAACTCAATGTAGATGGAGATGAGCAAATGTAGGAAACAATGCCAATATTCCCATATAAAGTGCAATGGACACCAACGTACAGGGACCAATGTTCAGCTTCCATTTTTGCAATGGGAAATTCACCAATTTTTACATTTCTCAAATTTGCTCGACTCCAGTCATAGGGATGGTCAGGATCTTACCGCACAACACAGGCAGAATAAGATACCGGCAAGAAATAAGGACATCATTACTAGGAGAGCGATACCCCATCCTGGCACCGGGGGAGCTAGAGAGAAAACCAAAACGATAGAGTGAGGCTGTAATGTATTGTAAGGATTTACTTAGGAATCTAATAGCAAATGGGAGCAAAGACACACCGAGACCAAGTTATTAAAGGTGAATAAGTCTTGTATTGAGCACACGTGCAAGAAAACAAGTGTGAGATGCAGCAAAGTGAGCAAGCATATCAAACATGCAAGAAACAGAGAAGTCTCTTGAAATAATTATTTCACAGTGTAGTAAAAAGGTGAAGTGTCTCAGCAGCAGGACATAGGGAGAAGCAAAAGCCGAAACAGTCTATGAGTTTAGTTAGATAGTAGTCACAGAGAACAAGTGCTGAACTTGAAGCAGTGCAGTGTAGGTAAAGTCGAGCACTGTCCAGAGAACTACTACACAATACAAATTGAGAAGCTATAAAAGCACACAGGGTTTATGTATCACAGGCAGGCAGGCTTGAGGCAAAGTCAGAGACAACAGCACTAAGAGCGAGTTTGCAGTAGCACCATTGAAGCAGGTGTAGTAGCAGGAGGTGAAACTGCAGACTCTGAAAAAGCTGGAGCGGATTTGCAGGAGGAGGAACTCTTGAGAAACACAGGGAGCAGGAAGCCAGGAATTCAATCTGAATACTCAAGCAGGGCTAGAAGGTAGACTAAGGTTTATAAAGGCAGGGAAGGAGGATCACATCAACAGGAGTAAAGCAGTGAATGTCATCTTGGAAAAGGGCAAGGATGCACAACGATCATTAGAAGATCCAGAGCCCTGACAGAGACAGAGCCACATGCCAGATCTTGTGCAATGCCGGAGGACCGATGAGCAGTAATCTCTAGTAAATACTGAACATTGCTCTATGGCACAGGCCATATACTTAAGATAGGATAGGTGAAAATGGTTTTGAACCTCCAACAGAACTGAAGGCGCATGGACTTACCTATATTACAAAGTGTTAGCAATTGATGGGAGATGGAAACTTATAGCTTCTACAACTGGATAAAATCATACTGCAAAATGCTGGAGTATTGGATCAAGAAACCCAAGAGCTACAGCGTCATGACTGCACCGTGAATACACCGGACATGAATACACCGCACACTGAATACACCGGACACTGAATACACCGCACACGATACACCGCACACTGATACACCGCACACTGAATACACCGCACACTGAATACACCGCACACTGAATACACCGCACACTGAATACACCGCACACTGAATACACCGGACACTGACTGGGCAAACACTAGCTATAGTGTAAGATACTTTATTAATCTGTAAATAAAGGAAATAATAAACCTTTGATCTCACCTGGGGATGTTGTGTTGATCTGAGCGTCTGCATAGAGAAATGGAGATAAATGTAATAGGTAAATTTTGATTTTTGAGACTGAAAAGATAGATAGATAGATAGATAGATAGATAGATAGATAGATAGATAGATAGATAGATATTGAGGATAGACAGATAGATAGATAGATAGATAGATAGATAGATAGATAGATAGATAGATAGATAGAGATAGATAGAATATGAAATCGATGTATGGATAGAAGGATGGATAGATAGGTAAGACATATATAGAGAAAGAAAAAAACAAAGAAAGAAAGATTGGATAGATTGATGGACACAAAGCAAGATATTAGATAGATACAGAGATAGATAATAGATGGATAGATAGTAACATGGGTAGATGGATAGTGACATAGACAGACTTTGGACTGACCTGCTCCCTGCAGACTGAGTATCACATACGCCGTCAGTAGCCAGACTCCGGCTGAGCGTCCCTTCATGATGCCGATGCTGTACATTGCACAGGTGAAGCGGCAGTTGTTGACCTCAGTCGGACAGTTGAATGTCTGATGTTCTCCGGCTGATATCTCCCATTTATATTCCTCTCATTATATACAGCACTGGAGAATACTGAAATCTGGAGGAACGTCAGTCACTTCAACCTAACCCCAAATTAATAGTGGGGGATTAGAAAATAATTCTGTTGGGTTGTGACTAACTTTCTTTATGAGCTATTAGTTCTCGTAAACCCTTCACTCTTTTTTGACACTATATTCGCACTTTGGTTGTGATCTGCAGGAGAACGTGTCTATCCTCTGCCCAGTTTGGAGGACCTGATCTGAGCAGGAGAGATTTATCTATGGGGACACAGACTGGGCCTAGATTCAAAAACACATGGAAACATATCACAACTTGGGTGGAAAGTCTGGGAATCCCTCTACTTGGGTGAAACCCCCCCATTACACTGGTTGTTTTCCTACAATACAAGTTATGTTTTGACCTCACAACTTTTTCCATCGTTTGTAGAAGACAAGAGGGTACCCCCTCTGTTGTCCTGAAAGCAACCATAGGGTCTTATTTGGCCTTGCCCAGACTACCTTGAGCCTGGAGAGGAAACGTAACTGAGGACTTGCCATCCAGACAAGTCTGTCTATTTTTTTCTCCGTCTAACAATGACCCTAAAGTTTCTGATCTTCCAGTCGCCGGTCAGATTTTGGAATTTCCCACTTAAAAAGTTTTATCTTGGATCTTGTAACAGGAAATATGAGCCCCGTTATGATCAGTGTTGTGTAAGTCTGGATCGAGGGTTCCCTTCCCTCTTTCTGGTGACACCATGGATTATATTTTAGTAGTTATAACCATTCATGGCCCATAACAAGCAACAAAAATATGAATAAATCCTAATGTGGTGCCAGTGTATGACCATTGCAATCATAACAATCCATTGAAATGATGGCCTCCCTTCTAGTAGTCTCGCACCCCTCTGTGGTCCGACTAATCCCCCGGTCTCCCGCTATTTCCCTGTCTCTCTTCTCTGCCAATCCCTTCACTGGCTTCTCATTTATAAAGATTCCAGTTCAAAACCCGAACAATGACATACAAAACCACCCCCAACTTGTCCTGTCCAACCATATCCTCCGTATATCCATGACATGGTCTCCCGGTGCCCACCTAAACACAACCTGCGATACTCTCAAGATCTCTTTCTCTCCTCCTATCTCTTCTTCCCACAATCACATACAAGATTTCTCCCGTGCTTCCCCCATACTCTGGAACTCTCTGCCCCAACACATCAGACTCTCACCTACCATGGAAACCTTCAAAAGGAACCTGAAGACCCCCCTCTTCTGACAAGCTACAACCTGCAGTGAACCTCAGTCTACTGAACCGCCGCATGACCAGCTCTACCCTCACCTACTTTATCCTCACCCATCCATTGTAGACTGTGAGCACTCGTGGGCAGGGTCCTCTCTCCTCATCTACTGTATCCTCACCCATCCCTTGTAGACTGTGAGCCCTCGTGGGCAGGATCCTCTATTCTTCACCTACTGTATCCTCACCCATTCCTTGTAAACTGTGAGCCCTCGTGGGCAGGGTCCTCTCTCCTCATCTACTGTATCACCCATCCCTTGTAGACTGTGAGCCCTCGTGGGCAGGGTCCTCTCTCCTCTCCTACGGTATCCTCACCCATCCCTTGTAGACTGTGAGCCCTCGGGGCAGGGTCCTCTCTCCTCATCTACTGTATCCTCACCCATCCCTTGTAGACTGTGAGCCCTCGTGGGCAGGGTCCTCTCTCCTCATCTACTGTATCCTCACCCATCCCTTGTAGACTGTGAGCCCTCATGGGCAGGGTCCTCTCTCCTCCCCTACTGTATCCTCACCCATCCCCTGTAGACTGTGAGCCCTCATGGGCAGGGTCTTCTCACCTACTGTATCCTCACCCATCCCTTGTATACTGTGAGCCCTCGTGGGCAGGGTCCTCTCTCCTCACCTTCTGTATCCTCACCCATCCCTTGTAGACTGTAAGCCCTCACGGGCAGGGTCTTCTTTCCTCATCTACTGTATCCTCACCCATCCCTTGTATACTGTGAGCCCTCGTGGGCAGGGTCCTCTCTCCTCATCTACTGTATCCTCACCCATCCCTTGTAGACTGTGAGCCCTCGTGGGCAGGGTCCTCTCTCCTCTCCTACGGTATCCTCACCCATCCCTTGTAGACTGTGAGCCCTCGGGGGCAGGGTCCTCTCTCCTCATCTACTGTATCCTCACCCATCCCTTGTAGACTGTGAGCCCTCGTGGGCAGGGTCCTCTCTCCTCATCTACTGTATCCTCACCCATCCCTTGTAGACTGTGAGCCCTCATGGGCAGGGTCCTCTCTCCTCCCCTACTGTATCCTCACCCATCCCCTGTAGACTGTGAGCCCTCATGGGCAGGGTCTTCTCACCTACTGTATCCTCACCCATCCCTTGTATACTGTGAGCCCTCGTGGGCAGGGTCCTCTCTCCTCACCTTCTGTATCCTCACCCATCCCTTGTAGACTGTAAGCCCTCACGGGCAGGGTCTTCTTTCCTCATCTACTGTATCCTCACCCATCCCTTGTATACTGTGAGCCCTCGTGGGCAGGGTCCTCTCTCCTCATCTACTGTATCCTCACCCATCCCTTGTAGACTGTGAGCCCTCGTGGGCAGGGTCCTCTCTCCTCATCTACTGTATCCTCACCCATCCCTTGTAGACTGTGAGCCCTCATGGGCAGGGTCCTCTCTCCTCCCCTACTGTATCCTCACCCATCCCCTGTAGACTGTGAGCCCTCATGGGCAGGGTCTTCTTTCCTCATCTACTGTATCCTCACCCATCCCCTGTAGACTCATGCCAGGCAACACGGGATTTCTCAAGCTACATCTGTACCAATACAAGACTTTTTATTCCAACAACAACAAGCAGGGACATAACAATTGCACTTTCAGCTTTAATGTATTGCTGAGCATAGATCCTCCGGCTTCCTGCATCGCAATACATGCCACCAGCCAATCATAGACCAGCAGATGACATTGGAGTGCCAGTCACAGGAGCTGCATTGGGGAGTGACGTCATGCATCGCTCATAGCAGGCACGCTTCTGTCATCTGCTGGCCTCTTCATTGGCTACAGAGGAGGAAGCCGCACGGAAGTGGAGGAGGTGAGAATTTAATTTATTTTTCTTTCTTATGCATTAGAGCACAGCAGCAGAATGTGGGACTTATTTACAAGGAAGGAACTTGGGATGGGGGACATATATACTAGGAAGGGGCCCAGGAGGGGGACATATATGTCACAATGGGGCACTTCTATATCAAGGACAGGCACAGGATGGGGGACAGATATACCAGGATGGGGGATATATATACCAGGGATGGGCCCAGACTGGGGAACATATATATCAAGTTAGGGACATATATACTAGGAAGCAACACAGGATGGGGGACATATATACCAGAATGGGAGAGATAATTATCAGGAAATGTCGAAGGATAAGGGACTCATATACCTGGATGGGGAATATACCGTATATACCAGGGATGAGCCCAGACTGGGGGACATATATACCAGGATGGGAGACATATATATTACGAGGGGCCCAAGATGAGATACATATATACCAGGAAGTGTCCCAGGATGAGGGATATATATTCCAGGATGGGAGACATAATTACCAGGAAGTGTCCCAGGATGGGGGACATATATACCAGGATGGGTACATATATACCAGGAAGGGGCCCAAGATGAGGGACATATATACCAGGATGGGGGACATATATACCTGGAAGGGGCCCAAGATGAAGGACATATATACCAGGATGGGGGACATATATACCTGGAAGGGGCCCAAGATGAAGGACACATATACCAGGATGGGGGACATATATACCTGGAAGGGGCCCAAGATGAAGGACATATATACCAGGATGGGGGACATATATACCTGGAAGGGGCCAAAGATGGGAGACATAAATACCAGGATGGGGGACATATCTACCTGGAAGGGGCCCAAGATGAGGGACATATATACCAGGATGGGGGACATATATACCTGAAAGGGGCCAAAGATGGGAGACATAAATACCAGGATGGGGGACATACATATCAGGGATAGGTCCAGACTGGGGGATGTATATACCGGAATGGAAGACATATATAATAGAATGGGAGACATATATGCTGGGAAAGGGCCCAGGATGAGGTACAGATGTACCAGGATGGGGACATATATACCAGGAAGTATCCCAGGATGGGGCACCTATATAACAGTAAGAGGGACATATATACCAGGATGGGAGACATAATTATCAGGAAATGTCCCAGGATGGGTGACATATATACCAGGATAGGGACATATATACCAGGAAGGGGCCCAGATGGGAGACATAGATACCTGGATGGGGACATACATAACAGGGATGGTGCCAGACTGGGGAACATATATACCAGGATGGAAGACATATATACTAGGATGGGAGACATATATGCCAGGAAAGGCTCCAAATCTTCCGGACAAAGTACCCTAAAGTCCGCGCTGCTGCCAAAGAGATGTAGTAACACCAAAGACACGGGATGTCTGGGTACGGTGATAACTGGTTTATATCCTACGCGTTTCAGAGCCACATACCGAGCTCCTTCCTCAGGGAACATCAGGGCCCAGGATGAGGTACAGATGTACCAGGATGGGGACATATATACCAGGAAGTATCCCAGGATGGGGGACCTATATAACAGTAAGAGGGACATATATACCAGGATGGGGTATATATATACCAGGATGAGATACATACAGAATATATCTGGAAGGTGCCCAGGTTGAGGGTCGTATATAGCTGGATGGAGCCTGAGATGGGGCACAGGTGTTTATAGAATGCTACATTTGGCCAACACGTGGGGAGGGCAGTCCCAAATCACCGGGGCCCTCTCGGACTCTAGTTACACCACTGACAATAAGCCAATTGCTACCTTCATCTCCGGGAAGGCTGCCCTATAAAGAGGTCACAATCAGTGCAGTCTTATTATTACAAGGGAATATTTTAAGGCTTCCATATAACAGCAAAGCTTTAAATAGAAAAGACTTATAAACCACCGGGAATCCTATATGTGGAGGAGGAAGAGGTTTATAGGGTGTCCTGGCTCATCGGATGTCAGCTTGACTTTAATATTGTTAATTGGTTGTCAGAGAACCCCATAAAAGTAAATCACGGTGAATCAGCCGCAGTCATGTATCCGCACCATACCACCCTGAGCTCCTCCATGTAACATCACACCATCTCCTCTCCTCTATTAAATGCAGGGTTTTCTCATTTTTGCCACTATAATATTTGCTCATTACATACAGATTACTATGTGCAGGCTCACATAACAATGTATGTATATATACAGTCATGGCAACCTTCAAATAGTTCCAGAAAATGAAGTATTTCTCCCAGAAAATGATTGCAATTACCCATGGCTTATTATACACGTCTATGTCCTATGTGTATAATGAACAACACAAAAAAAAACTAGAAAAAACGGCAAATTAGACAAAATTTTACACAAAACGCCAAAATTGGTCCAGAAAAAATTGTTGGCATCTTTCCAAAATTGTGGGTAAACAAGCATGGGGCAGTGACAGGTATGGGCAATATGAAAATCACACTTGAAGCAAGATATAAAGGGGAGAAGTTTCCTCAGTCATTGCATTGTGTCTGTGTGTGTCACAGTAAGCATGGAGGACAGAAATAGAAGAGAACTGACTAAGGAAAATATCAACATCTAGGTTACAAGTCCATCTCCAGAGATCCTGATGTTCCTTTGTCGATGGTGTGCAACATAATCAAGAAGTTTACAACCCATGGCACTGTAGCTAATCTCTCTGGTTGTGTATGGCAGAGAGAAAATGATGACAGGTGCAGGATAGTCCGGATGGTGGATAAGCCTCAATCAGGTTCCAAAGAAATTCAAGTCGTCCTGCCGGCTCAGGGGGCATCAGTGTCAGCACAAACTATGTGTCTACTTGTGAATGAAATGAAATGCTATAGAGGAGACCCAGGGGGACCCACTGCTGACACAGAGTCCTAAAAATGCCAAAATGTATGTGAGAAACCAAAATTGTGGTCACTGGGGGCCTTCACTTTGTGCAAGGCATCATGAAATCTGAAGGTATCAAACAATTTTGGGTGGGTAGAACCCAGTGTCAGAAAGCTGGGGGTGTCCCAGGTCAGGGTTTCCAGCGACTACTGGCATCAACTCCAAATACCAATACCCTGTTTGCCAACGCTCCTGGGCAGCGAGAGGGCCGGGGTGAAGTGCCAGGAGGGGCCCATCTAATGCTAATTTTTTCAAGATTTTAAAATTAATTTATAAGATGACTCAACTTTTTAGCTGTTCAAGTGGATGGATGGATGTGTGGCGCCCCAGCATCTTGGCCGCCACAGTGATACTGCATCTAATCCACAGGTGTGGTATCATCGCTCACAGGTAAGACAGGGACACAAACCTGAGACACATACACCCTACACACAACACCTTTCTTAATACCAGGCCAGAAGGTGCAGGGCCGAAGAGACCCCTCTAGAGAACAGTCCCCGCCTACTGGTTGGAGGAAGGAGTACTTTAGAGGGTAGGAACTCAGTTCGTGAATAGTGAGTGAGTCTGCTGGAGACAGAGGAGGAGTAAGGAACAACATCAGTTTGGGACCGGTGGGTAGGTCACCACGGAGCCTAGCCAGTGAGGGCCCCGAATCCACAACCGCCCTGGAGGTAATTGTTGTAGGAACTGGCTGCATGAGGGGATCGGCCCCAATCTGGTGCGAAACTGCACATTCAAGCCAGGAAACAGGAGGTTACAGACCTGCATGAGCAGTAGCCAACCCCATGTACACTCCCAGGCACAGTGACTACAAAGGGCCAAGAGCACCTGCTAGCCGTCCCTCGACAGGGCCCGCAGCTGTCTGCCTTGGACTAGTAGCACGAAGGCACAGGACAGGAGCAAGGAGGAAGATCAGCGCAGAGAGAGCAGCAAAGGAAGGCTTACAAAAGGGTGTCTCAGCAGAGTGTTGCTGGATAATCTGAGAGCTGGCCAAGCTGCAAGAGCACAGTACCAGGCTGGGTCTACACTGAACAAGAACCTGGTAAGAACGGCATCCCTGTGTCTGTCTGCTTCTTCTGCACCATAACTACCAACACCATCATCCACACAGACTTTATTACCAAACTCTGAGGGCCCGCTCCGCCTGTGGGGAGTGTTTCATCTAAGCTGCCACAACATCTATCCCCTGGTGACCAAACAGCAGCGCTGGTCATCCCTGACCAGATACCAGAGGTGGTGTCACGAAAAGACTTTATACTCCCCTGTAAATAACCCACTGTTATGCTTAGTCAGGGCTACGACCGCCAGGGTTGCCACCTTGACATCCATTTGACTGACCCCGGATGGTCGAGTACCCCAGGCCCTTGCGAACGTTGCAGATAGATAGATGGATATAAAGTGCAGGTTGATTTATAGATAGATGGAGAAAATAGATAGATTTACAGCTATATAATGTCCCTCATCCCCTATATAATGTAAGCTTGCACCCTGTACTACCTTTCATGTTGCACTAAAGGGTGTTTTAGTCACCCACCCCAGGGCCGTGGGGTAAACGGTCCCGGGCGTTTACTTCACAGGGGATGTCATTGGGGCCTGTGCCCAGTGCCGTGGCCCTGATGGTCGCTGAAAGGCAGTAAAAAAATATAAAAATGAAAGTGTTTCGTGACGCCACCTACGGTGCCAGTATGGATACCGAAGCTGTGGGTCAGACCTCCGGGGTGCTGGTAGGGCAGCTGGATGGTTACGCTCCCCGTAGGTGAAGCGGGATCCCCGGGGCAGTTGTAGTAGTTTTTATACAGGGAGGCAGATCACCACACGGCCTTGTCACTTGTTTTTTCACTGCAGCAGTATGTGGCTTATCAGGGTTAGGGAATAAAGTACGTCACACCAGTCTTTAACTCTGATCAGGTTTACTTGCAAGTTTTTTAAAGCAGGCAGACAGGCGATACAGTCTTTTGGATCTGTTTGGTCTGGGTACTCACTAGGAAACTGGGATTCTTCACTCAGGTCCCTCGGTGGTGGGTCTGCTGTTCCCTACTGGTCCCTTCACTGTGCTACCTTCTCCTCACAAAAGTGCAGCGCCTCCGCGCGCAGAGCCTCGAGCCAGTTCCCACGGATCTTCGGTGGGGGACTCCCCTTTTGGTCCCCCTGACCCTAGTTCAGTATGCCTTTTTGAGGTGGGTATTTGGCCGCTGCTTCCTGAAGAAGCCCAGGGCCCCCAGTTTAACGGCTTGGTGTTGAACTCAGGCACCGTGTCCGGAGACGATTCTCTGTCCGGGACCAGACCCCTCTGGTCAGTATCATCGGATCCAGATTCGGGCGCACCGCAACTCCAGGAGCCCCTAGGGTCCCTCTCCTGTCACAACGACCTCCACTCGCGTCGTCCTTTGCCTGCGCCTCTCTCTTTCTGCCTGTCTTCCCACTCTTACACTCTTCTACCCATATGACTCCACCCACGGGACTAGGCCTTCCCTACATCGGGTTCACCCACGGTCCCCTAATCTGGGGTGTGTATGAATGGGTGTTGTGAGGGTCCCTCATTTACCATCCCAGTTCCCTTAGTCACAGGAATACCACACACTCTTATTTGGGTGCAGTACCTCTCCATGGTGTCCTGACCAGTGGGGCGCCACATAAGCTTTGTATTTAGCTTTAAAAAAATAATCAGTATAAAAAAAAAGTCATGGCTACTCCCTATTTTTCTTCACCAGTGTGGGTACAGCAGACGTCTGCACCCTGCAGACTACAGTTGGCGGCTTTATCTTGGCAGTTATCGAAATTGGGGGGAGGACCCCACAACACTTTTTTCAATTATTTATTGTTACAGTAATCAACGTGACCAATCACAGCAGAGAGGGTGGGCGTGGCTAGGTTTGTCTTTAATCAATCAGGGGTGGGGAAGCAGTGAATATGTCTGAGGTTCATGAGCGCGTCCGGAAGCAGGATGACCGCGATGCTGAAGCTTACTAATAATAGTGTAGGAAGGTAATGTCTGTGCCAAAATAGCGGGGCTCCGCTGTAAAATGGTTTGAACTGTGTTTGGCAGCTTTTAGGCCCCTGAAGGTGTTTTCTAGGTCCTTGATTTTGCCTCACATTGATTTGAATGGGGTTTGGAAGTTTAGTGAACTGAACCGAACCCAAACTTCAAAACATTTGGGCATCTCTTGTTATAGGAAGCAAATGATTGCCAATATTTATTCTAAATATTAAGCTGAGGATGCCAACAATGTTGTCCATTTTTAGGGTTCCCAGGCTGTGATGTCTGTAT